>ML787468.1:648687-688710 GCA_009831015.1 Picea engelmannii | reverse complement strand
TCCGATGGCTACATTGGAAGCATGACTTCACGTAGTATCCTGATCTGTTTAATAGTTAGGGTAGGTTTAGGAATAGGTTTTCCTTTCAGTTGTATTTCTCACTATTTTTCTTTGCAATAATGCAGTCATGAACGCAAGTGGGCACACCACGAGAACCATAATATGACTATTGTCAGGGAAGCCCCCTTGATCCTTTTCTCTTTACTTCTTGTTGAATATTTATTTTCAAAAACGCAGTATTGTCATGAAAATCTTAAATGGAAAGTAAAGAGATAAATAAATCGGAATCAACCCTGACCCAAGGTACCATGAGTAAGATTGCTTTCCCATCAAAGAATATTTTCCTACTTTCTTTCAGTCTCCCAAGGGATTTTTTGCATGAGGTTTTCAGATGCACGTTCTGTACATATTTTCTTTTGTTTTTTGGATTTCTTTGCTTTCAAATTTTTCTTCACTGGTGTGTTTTGTTTCCATTTATGCTTATCAGTTTTTACTTTTGAAATACACATACCTAAATTATGAATTGTTCAGACAAAGAAAACAAAAAATATTTTCCTCTAAAATGACTGCTAAAAGTTGTCTAAACATCAACTGTGATATGCTTCTGAAATTTACATCCATGTCAAGGAAAGACTGTTGTTTGAAAGAAGTTTATTGATCCCAATATGTAATTGAAGCCTATCATGATCATCCATTATCTTCTTACGTTGTCCCTGTTCCTTAAGGGAATACGTCAAAAGATGTCTCCCTGCCTCCGAAGGTCAGTTTATTAACAAACTATATCTAGATCTTAAAGAAGGACAGTTTAAAAATCTTTCTCAAGGTCTGTAAATTATTAAAATATGTCCAAAATATCACAATTTTCAGCATCACCCCGCTCAATTATATATCTTTTAAAAACTAAACAACTCAAAAAAGAGCTGTGGGAAGTTCTTGTAAACCCGCCGGGATGCTGAACAGGTCTGCTGGCAGCGGGTAAATGCATGCATGACGCCAAGACAACTTCACCAGGGTACTGAAAAGGCCTGCTGGTAGGGAAGCAATGTCGGGTATATGAAAATTTGCAAATATGAAATCTCTTGACCTTAAACTATCCTTTATTCTGATTTGGAACTTCTTGGCAAGATACAGATGTCAGAGTGGGTTAAATGGCAACCCTGTTGAGGCTATGGACACCTGCTGGCAGTAATGGGTCTGTCAAAAGTATTGGAGATTTATATTCAATATCGTGGCTCACTTGTCTTAAGACTGTTATCAGTTTTCATCTTTTAAGCATTGCTGGAATATTTGATTAATGATGATGTTTAAACAATTTTTTGGTTGTTTTTGAGTTAGAATTATTCTCATTATCATAATCTGGATTTGTTCTTATGGTAGAGATAACTGCTTCTACTAGTGTGTCGCCATTGTTGGCAACCATTTCGCATTTTTTATCTTTTCCTTACAAGTTGCCTACACAAGTGTTTTTGAACTCTTAATACTCATCGCGATCTTTTGAATAAAACGACATGATTATCTTGCGCATTTGCACACCTGCTTTTCATTTTATTTTCATGACTACAAGCGTTAAAACCTTGAGTTCAAAGTCATGTCAATGGCATTAAAATCGTCACTGGATTATTACGAATAATCTTGTTCTATGGTCATTTCACCTCTGACTCAACAATGGTCATACAGTTGGAAAGACACCAAACCTTTACTCACTTTGCATTTTTGTTAATATGACTTAATTTTATAAGTTTGTGATGAAATGGTATTCTAGTGATTCTGATTGAATCCTTGATACAATGGTGGTTTGATGTTCTATTGTCTTTGATTAGACCCATGGTGCAATGGTTTCATACAACACATAAATTTTATGATCAAATCCTTGGTGCTATATTCGAAATATTGTTTCGTTTTAAATCATACAAATGTTATTCGGATCGACTTGTCATGGTTACTAATGGTTATTTGTTTGGCATGTCATTTACATTGTTTTTAACACACACCAATAGTAATTTGAATCACCAAAGCACCGTCGATTGTACATATCGATATGAGAGTTTTGCATGGTTTTATTTCATTCCACCACCCACGCACGTATAGGCATTAATGTCTGCCTTGTATATCGGGCTACCTCTGTTTGTTTTGGGGAAACCTCTGAGAATTTGGTCCTGCATCTACCCTGTCTAACCCCCCTCACCGTTTACCCTGCCGACTGTGTGTTCTCTCCTATGGCACCTGTAGTGCGCATAGAACCTAATGGCATCCAAACGCTTCTTTTGTTTGGCAATGCTCGTGAGGACCTGGAGAATAATGGCTGGTTAGTTTTCATCCAAAAATTTGAGGGTTTCAACCTCGCGGTCAACCAATAGTTCTCCCTCACATTTGATGGATGTAGGGCCAAGGTTGGAGACATCCAACTTGAACTGAACGAAGAATTCCTCAGTTCAGCCACAGGTTTACCAGTTAAAGGGTAGAGGTGATTTAAGAATTCGAAGGTGGATGAAGTGCCATGGCCGCTCTTGTTCACATAAAGGAAAATTGTCAGTTGTGACAGAGGTATGCCAGTCACTGCCCTTAAGTCTAGGTGGCATGATTTATTAGCCATTGTTAAGCAATTCGTGACTTGCGAAGGTCGTTATGGTTTAGTGTTTCTTTACCATCTCCGGTTGCTTATTAATTTCATAGACTTCCCTTTGAATATGCCTCACTACCTCCTACGCAGTCTGTATAAAATGTCTAAATGATCTAAGAGGGAGAAGGATGATTCTAGCCTCTTCCATCACTGCTTGATCAAAATCGTTATTGTTCATCATTTGAGGATGAGTGGTGATTGTTGGCAAGCCTTCCTGTTGAGGAATGGCTTTGCCACTCTTGAATGTAGTCAAGTGGACAAGACCGTGGTCACCAAGACCCTTGTTGGGCCTCCCATGCCACCTCCTACCCTCCTACCCACTATCAAACCCTCGACCTACCCCAACATTGACCTACCCGACCCATGTTCGAAAGACAATACTAAGATTGTTAAGAGGCCTGTAAGGAAGAAGGGAAAGGGAAATACTGATACCAACAACAAGGGAAAGAAAGTTGCACGTTGGATATCTAGGTGTGCTCAGAAGAAGCCCAAACAAAACATAGACCCAAAGCCTATTGTTTTGAGTGAGGATTCAGACTCTGAGATTGAACACTTTTTGGCCGAGGAATACCCATATTAACATGGCCTTTGTTCTGTTGAACCATATGACTACATATCCAACCTCCCACCGTGCCTCAAGGATGACCCTAACTTCCCGAGAATTAAGTTTGACAGTGGAACCCCTGGTAATTTAAAAGAACCCCCACCTGTAGTGGCTCGGCCCAATCAACCACAATGTACTCAATGCAATTCTTGGCTCAAACGTTACTACATAGATGTTCCTCTATTGCAATCCAAAATTAAATCCTTGGAGGAACGGTTTACTGTGTTGTCAAAGGAAAATGATAGGCTGCAAGCCAATGATAAGAGACAAAAGACCACGGGTTCTATCGTCTTCAGAAATGTTGAGGCAGCTACTGCCTTTGTTAACTCAAACTTATCCTGACCGAATCATTTTCCTACAGCCCAGGTATGTTATTTCAACATCGATTTTTGAATGATTTGGTTTGAATTAGCATAGCCGATTCAGTTTGCTCCGAATTAGTTTTGTTTTGTTTGAATATGTTCAAAAACGATTCTGTTATTTTCGAATTACCAAGAATGGTTTCGTTTTGAATTGTGTTTGCATTGAATCAGTACAAAAGATTTGTTTGCTAAAATCGAATATATCTCTGTTTTGATTGAACCGATTTAATACGATTGTGTTGTTCTTGAATTAGTATAAACGATTGAATTGGCTCTGAGTTAGTTTGATAATAGTTTTGTTAGTTTTGAATTAACGATCCTGTTAGTTTTGTATTGATTCAACAACGATTTTGTTAGTTTTGAATTGGCATAAAAGATTTGGATTGTTTTACCAAGAATGATCTTCTTGTTTTGAATTAGAAATTAATAGTTGTTTGATTCACTGTATACATTCTTGTTATTATTTGGAATCATTTAAAATGATTTTGTTTGTAAATATGACCAGCTACAGAATCGTGAGATTCTGTATCTAGTCATAAAATTTGGATTTTGTTGATTTTACAATTAAAACATTATCTAAAATTGTTTACTTTTGCCTATCTACAGGTACATACGAATTTCAATGGGAATTGGATCTGCTGTGGAAGTTTAGAACATACTTTTTGTTACATAGTTTTGTTTCAAGTTGTTAGTCTTAGGCAGAAATAGGAATCTGGGAGATTGTTCCCATACTTTTGTGAATAGTCTTGATACTTTCCACAGGGGATGTTTCACCCTGTGGCCTTTATATACTCATTATTTTTTGTAAACAACCCATCACTGTTGGGAGAACAAAGACTATGGACTTATGATTATACAGACTTGAATGGAAGTGGATGCTTTGTAACAGCTTTAGCTTTCAATTTATCATACTTTCGTTCAAGTTTTGTGCATTTTAATTTGTAATCAAATTATTGACTACTTTAGATATCAAGATTTGTCACAGATTGATGCGTTATGATTTAAATTTTGTCCATATCTGATGTATCTCATTTTACGCACAACAATTACTCTATTTGAATTTAATAAATAGAAGGTTTATCTTCTTCATTAAATGAATGGTTATGTACAAATCTTCCCACTGGGATTTATCTAAATGTGATGATCTGTAAATCATAAAAATTTTGTTGTTTTATGTCTTGTTTGTTCTGTCATTCGTATTCAAAGAGAGTTGCTACTTCTTGTTTACGAGAAGCTTGTGGAAAATCGAGTGCGGGTTTCCCCCATCGAACATCTAAATCTGATATTGTGCACGGGACAAATTGGAAAGCGTTACTACAAGTTAGTCTGTTAGTGTTATTTAATGAGTTTAGTTAATATATAAATTTCTTGTAATTTGAACGCCTCTCATTGTTCATCTCTATAGTTCAGATTTACAGTTAGGATTGTTATGTTATTGTTATTCTTAGATAGCTGTCATTTTATTTCTGTCTCATAAAAATTATAAAAAAATCCAAAAATAATAGCTTTTCTGTCATAGGACAGTTCACAAATGATTTTTGCAGGTTTTCAATTTAAAATCTATAATTTGTGAATACTGTACATATATAATTGAGGTTTAATCCTGTTGATAGCTGAACTTTTAAATAAGTAGAGCTATTGTTTTATGATATTAGTTAGTAAACTGTATATATAGTTTTCGATTTGCATATAGTTTGTTGTATTTACTTTTTTCACTTAGATTAGTTTCTTTAGCTTAGTTTTTTTTCTTTCGTTTTCCTAGGACTTAGATCAGCCAACGGAGCCGCTAAACCCGTCGGAGTGGATCATCCCAAATGGCTTGGTTTATTTAGACAACCCTGGACCGGATCCACCCCTCCAGTTGATTAGCGTTCAATTTCGCCCGTCAACAGGTACTAACTGGTTTCTAAGTCTAGTTCTTGGATAATGTGCTGAAGTTGACATGAATATACTTGTCGAAGGAGGGCCTTGATGTATCCCCCATCAATGACATGAAACTGACACAAAGATGTAATTGGTGGATCAAATGAACATGGACTGACATAGGTATTGAGACAAGATATTTGTGATGGCTGACTCTTGAGGTAGATACTTCCCTTGAACACTAAGGCACATCAGCAAAAACATGACATGGACCAAAACTTGATAATGCAGTGAATGTTGTGACTTTCGTTAGGTGACCCAAAGGAATAAAAAGAAACTCAGAGGATTGGCTTAGTGCAGAGGTTCAGAAAATTAAAATGCGTGCAAAGGCAAAGTGCCATGTTCAAGGGCGACCATAAGAGTTACTGGTAGTGTTCTCAAAAACTGCTTGACTTGTTTCTTTCAATTTTTCCCCCATCTAGATAGACGAGTACCTCTTTTTAATTTAACGAGCATGAGGAGGGTAACACATGCTCGATATAAATCACCTTCGGTAAGTCCCTTTTCCTTTATTTAACGAACTAGAAGAAGTAAGGGTTTGGTCTTATATGGCCCCTTCAACGTATGATTGTTTAACGAGTCCAGAGAAGGTAAACTCAGTGGTTTTTCATATTTAGAGAGTCTGAAAACAACTTAAAGATGACTCCAATGTTGTTATTTTTCATAATATTAGTCTTACAAGGCCGAAAAAGAGATAAATTATCACTCGAATTACACCCTTTCAAACCTTTTAACAAGTGGGAAAGGAAGCAAGATCGCTCGACAATCTTTTCATGTTTAGAGATTTTGAAAAGAGCTCAAAGACGACTCCAGGGGGTTCCTTTTTCGTATACCCATGCAGGTCTGAAAAAGAGATAAAAGTTTACTCGAATGCATTCTCATGTATTTATGAGCATGAGAAATAACAAAGACTAATCTCGGTATTCCCCTAGCTTGAAAGCTAGTGGCTTAACTCTAGAATGATCATCAAAGGCTAGAGACATGCCCTCCAACCTTCAATTCATTCACCGACTTTGAGGTTGTCACCAATTTCTCTACTAGACGGATAAAAAAGATAAGAGTGGATGAAAAGAAGGTTCAAGAGAGGTGACTATTTCATTTTTTAACGATATTGACACAGGAAAAGAACTATGCTCAGGGCTCCGAGTTCAATCCCCATATTTCTGTTTCATTTTTTAACAAGTTTTCCACAGAGAGGAAAAATATGCTCAAAGCTTTTGTTTCATTTTTTAACGAGCTTGCTACAGAGAAGAGAAATTGTGCTCGTGACCTCTGTTTCATTTTTAATGAGCTGTCCACAGAGAAGAGAAACTATGCTCGTTAATTCTTCTTGATCATGGCTTCCAAGAGAATAACGCTCTCGAAGGACACCACATCAAGGGACAAAACTTGGTCATGGCTTCCAAGAGATACTCACTGGATGGAAGAAAATCACTCTGGAAGGAACACATGTTGAGGGCCACAACAAGAATAAGGAGATCAGGCTCCAATAGCCCTACCGAAGAGATCACCATGTCAACTACCGGATCCAAATCATCAGAAGTTGAAAGCATGGGAGATGATGGAAAACCGACATCAGGAGGGGGGATATATAGTATATCTACCCAAATTTCTTCACGAGGAGGAAGAAAAGAGGATCGATGATGGTTATCATCCTGAGGTAGCTCGTCAATGCTCAACATTTCCATGATAGATTCATCCGAGGGAAAAAATGGGGAAATGTAATCGATTGCAGACGATAAGGAACTTAACCGTGATTGCATTGAGGAACCGTCGGGTGCCAATAGATGTTGGCCATATGATGAGGGAGAATATTATTGGATAGAAACATATGATGTTTTCGCTGGACTAATTGGAATGGTTTCACCGAGTGCATCGAATTCCAATGGACTAGGTACAATCCAAGGGTCAAATGATTTCAAAGATTGATAAGCTGTAGTCGAAATCAAATCAACGATGGCAATATGATTTGTAGTCGATGGAAGTAGTGTAGGGAAGGTACCCATGAGGCTAGAATCTTTCAGTAATCCAACACCAACACTTTCATATGCGATCTTGTGGTCTCCCAAGAAAGGAATATCGTTGGTAGCGGGAGAAAGAACATCATTTTTGCAGAAATCCAACTGAACAATAGTGACAATTTTTCCCTGATGAGGAAATTGTACACATCGAAAGACCGATGAGGCAACGCCAGTCATAACATAAAACCAACTTCTTCCAAGTAACAAGTTGTAATCGAGGGGGTCATCGACCACCTCGACATCAACAGTGACAGTTTTGCCACCCAATTGGATGGGCAGGGACTGTAAAAGCCCGTGGGGATGAAAACCTCACTCATCGAAGGCACGTAACATCATTGGGGATTTGTTAAGTGGGGATTATTTTAAACCTTTCCAACATGCTAAAGACATGACACAAGTTGAGGCTCCCTCATCCAGAATAGTTCGGTGGATTTGTTGATTATGAACAACAACATCAACTTCAAAAGAAAGTTGGTGGGAGAGTCAAGATGCATACTTGTCTAGGTTAAACATGATATGGTTGGATGACTCAAGGTCAACAGCACCAATATCATCCAAGAGCATTCTATGTTGACTGGGGCAGTGTTGTAGAAATTCTAACACAGACATAGCACACGGTGCTTGAGCCAAATCTTCAACAATGTTGTAGTTCTGGGAGGCACGTGAATTAGGATTAAAGGTAGCTTTGCGGATAGTGCTCTTAGGAGGGTGTAAGATAGAGTCGAACATAGGTTTCTCAATCTGAAGTGGTCCAGACGAAGGATTAACTGATGGAGGACTATGATGGATCCGGTAAAGTACCGGTACCGCTAGTATCGTTTACTTTGTTAGGATTACCTAGTGTGTTGTATGTCTTAGAGCGAGTGTTCAAATTAATCCCATTAAACATATAAATATGTGCAATCGTCGAGGCCTCATCATGAGGATGGCTAGAACTGCCCCCAGAAGAGGGGGTTTGAGAAACCATGGATTGTTGTTGTGGAAAAGGCTGAGTAAGCACAGCGGGTTGTGAATTTCCCTGGAAAATCTTGGCCACTTCATTGCGATGTATACAATATCGAGTGTTAGTGATCGTCACCACAAATGATACACGGGAATTTCAGTTTTCATTGTGGTTGCTTTTCGGTAGCAGATGTTTGAGATTGATTTTTTGGTTGTTCATTGTTATTAGTATTCTTTGATTTATTATTTGTCTTTTTCTTACCTCTAGATTTTTGTGAAGGGGCAGATTGAACTGCATTCACCTTAGATATTTGAGTTTGGGGGGAGGTAGAGGAGAGTGTGGTCGATTGGGAAGTAGATTGAGTTTTGATGGAACCGATAACATTGTCTACAAGAGATGAGGATGACGGCTTGGATGGATCGGTATTAACTCAAGCAACATTCGAAAGCAAATCATACAAAGTACCAAATTATGAATAAACAAAATCTAAGTACTGATCCCGAGCAATGGTTTCTTCCTCGGTGACTGCACTACCCATAGTGACATCACGAGCGATCGGGGGTAAAAGTGATTTAGTAAACCATTCCACCAATAATATGTCAGGATTGATTACCTTGATCCTCCTTCCTCGTCGTCTCCACTCATTAATATGGTCAGAGATATGCACGGAGTCAGTTTGACAAAGGGAGGTCAAGAGTTCAGTACCCGTCTCGTAGCGAATAGGTAGTTGAAAGTTCTTGAGGAAAGACATGGCAAGGGAATTTAAATCATGAAAAGAAGCACATGGTAATTCAATATACCACTTTGTTGCTGAGCCCATAAGTGTTCACTGGAAAAGACGAAAACGTATAGAATCATCCATGAGGGAGTTTGATGAATACCACAAATGGAAAGTCATCACATGGTTATTTGGGTCTTCTCCAGACTTTTCGTCAAATTTCAGAATATCAGAAGGAAGTTTAGCTGGAATGACTAGCCAAACCGGTGAATGAAAAATAGGATCATTAGTTAACCGAGACAAGTCTGGGAGATACAGTGTTGCAAGGAAAGGTAGTTGTCGATTAATTTGCGGCTGATATTGGTGTGGCATAGGAACACCAGTAGGACCATAAAATGGGTTAGGTGGATAGTTGTAACCTGTAGGTCCTCCTACATATGGTTGTTACTGGCCAGGATAAGCAGGATTTGATGAAGGATGAGAAACATTTGGATAACCCTGTGGGTTCTGAGCGTTATAAGCCGGGTGATTTTCTTGCCCATAAGGAGGATAAACATTTTTCCCTTGAGGATGGTAAGGAGTAGATCCCAGAGGTGGGTACACAATAGACCCATGAGGAGGATAAGGTTGTTGTCCCTGAGGACTCCAGGTGGTGTTTGTGATGTCGCCCGGATAAGGTTTTCCATAATATGTTCCGGAAGGAACAGGATTTGATACTCCTGCTTATGGGTTATGATATGAATGCCCCCCGACATGGGGTTGGGTAAAAGTTCCTCCTGAATATACTCCCCAGGGTTGTGAAGGGTTTCCAACAAAGGAAGGTTGCCCCCCTACCAACGGTGGATTAACGACCGAGGTATGACTAGCAAAGATAGGTTGCCCTCCAAGAGGAGCATGAAAAGAGGGATGTCTCCTAGGAGGGGTAGGCCTGCCATAGAATGGTGGTCCTCCAAGAGGGATATGCCTGCTAGATGGTGGTTTCCCTCCAATCGATTGTATTTGGTTGGCAAGGGTCTGCATTCTCGGGTGAAAAGATGTCCCAGTAGGATCATGCGAAGCATGTGGAGCTGTAGAGTGAAAGTTCGTAAAAGAGGGGGTAGGAATTGAAGTGCCTTGAGAATGAGTAGAGGTGATGATTCCAACATTAGGATGGACTTGTGCTGACACAATAATAGGGTTAATGACCTGATCGATGGGGTGATTCATAGTTTGACCAGATGGTCTTGTTTCACCAGGAGGGTCATGAGGATGAAAGGGTTGTCGAAAGGATTCAAAATGCTCATAGAGATTGTGTCCCGATGAATTCCTCCATACAAAATGAGCAGGTGTGGGATTTGTATCTATTGCAGTGCTAGGATGAATAGGAGTCCTATACTCATCACCAAAGGTTGGTTCTGTGGATCCCATATATGTTTCGGTAAAATCTCTCTTTGGTAATCATGGGACCTCTTCGTCTATGATGTTCCCAAGGGAGTCTAAATGAAGAAAAAGTGGTTTGAGAGGGGTTAACGACATAGATGTAGTGTGAGGAGAGGGATTCTCAACCGTAATCAAAGCACCTTCTAAGTTATC
This sequence comes from Picea engelmannii, assembly GCA_009831015.1. Classification (NCBI taxonomy): domain Eukaryota; kingdom Viridiplantae; phylum Streptophyta; class Pinopsida; order Pinales; family Pinaceae; genus Picea; species Picea engelmannii. The sequence goes on along the minus strand of ML787468.1, from coordinate 677,947 downwards.
TAACAGAGGAGCAACAACACTTCCAGCGTCAGATTGATTTTCTACCGCTCCACGATAGTTGTCTTCTGGAGGGTTAGGAGGTAAGGGTTGGTAGCCTTATGGAGGCAGCCCTTTCATCCTACGTGATCGACGAAGACCTTTATCATCTACAAGCTCAATTTTGGAGAATAATAGTACATGCTGAAAATCTAGGGCCAACTAACAAAAAGAAGCAACATACGCTAATAAAATCTAGGAATCAAAACCAAGCAAACAAGACTTCTCTTGATGATCATACGAGTTGGTGATGAAATCCAATGTCATGTGACCAAGTCAAGGAGGGGCTAGGATATGGTGGAATAGTTACAATGTTGACCTGCTTAACGGACTTTCACCTTGGTGCAAGATTCCACACAGTAATTGTGGATTTACCCTCCAAGGAGCCCGAGTGAGTTTGATCAATGTATGTCCTAGGTACAGTGAGACTTCCCTTCACTGTCACCTCATGTAAGTACCTAAGGATTATGGAAACTATGGACACCAACTCACAGTCATCCCCTGGGAAGGTACAGTCAACAGTCCGATCCGAACGTATGGGCAGGATAACAAGTCCAAAATCAACTCGAGAGGCTCCCACACATAATTGTGGGTATACCCTCAAGTGACCCCCAATATATGATCCAACCACTACAAATAGTTTAACCACAGAGGGATAATCTCCGTAACTCACTCGAATGCGACCTTGTGTGTAACCCCTGTGTGAGAGGGGGATACCAGAAAGCCTATACGATAATTGGATTTGACTCTCCCTATCTCAGGATGCTAATGTTAGTTTTGAAAACTTTGGAGAGTTGTACTCACAGCCTAATCCAAAGTGTTGATCCAAGTCTAATGTTGGTAGAAGATCCTAAAAACAAAAATTCTCTAGATAATTTTTAATTATCGTTGATTTTATGGTTGTTCTTTACTCAAAGGGTGTATGACAATGAAACTGATGGTATGATGACTCAAATCCCAAAAAATGCACAAGAAGATTATAATCAATCTTGTATTTTGATGAATGGTTGTTTAAGGGAAAGAGAGAAAGATGTTTTCACTATCAAACACTAAGATGGAATGTCCTTATACAAGTGTTTCTCAATGAAATCCAATGCATTGCTTAAAATTTCAGAAATGCCTTCTAACATCCAAACCAATCACTAAAATATGTCCTTTTACTTATATGTGAATGATAATTAGATGCAAGACTTCTAAATGTCAATTAGATTTCAGGATTAAACAGTCAGAAGCAAACCTCACACAAAACAAAGACACACTCTCATCATGAAATAGACAAGAAGGAAAAAGATAATCAAATTGCAAACAAGAACCAAAATCCTCAAACAAAAAGAGAAATAGTGGAAAGTTGACCTCAAAGATCAAATGAAAATTTCACAGAACTTTGGATTTCCTCACAAAATTTTTCACTCAATCAGATAAAGGAGAAGAAAACAACAAGTTAACTCTAGGTCATCAAAGACAAAGAGTGGTTTCAAGGCAAGGAAAGAAGATGTCAAAATCCCAAACAAAAGAGGATGAAATCTCAAAAAGAATGGTTTTTGAAAGCCAATATCAATATGGACTAAGAGTATAGGACCCTGAGCAAATGCCAAAACCCAGAAATAGCTTCAAAAAATGCAAATTTTGGAGAATTTCTCACAAAAAATGGGGTATTTATCTAGTATAAGGGGAACCAGGGTGTTTGAGCACTTTGTTTAAGGCTACAAGGGAGTGCTAGCGCTCTGTCAGCAACATGGGGTGAGCGCTCTACTCCAAAAACTCAGAAAAATGAAGGAAATCCAGTCAATCAGGGTGATCTTGATGACATAATGAGGCAATCAAATCAATCTAAGAATCAACAAGACAATATGGAGTAGATTAAATCAGTGGGAAAAGAGACAAAACAATATCTGGGAATGGAAACAAAAATCAAAGATCCTCCCTAGTGAAGTTGCCAATTTATGTTGAAGGTGAATCCCCCTACAAACAAGTGGATTCCCTCTTGGTCTCTAAACTCCTAAGGCCAAGACATAAGGTTCTTAACATGGACACTGACTTCCTTTTATATCTAATCAAGCTAATGAAAGAAAGATAAGGAGAAAGATATGTACCTTATGACCGACCTTTGTCCTTGCAAAGTCTAGGTTGAGCTTCAATCTTGAGCTCCTTTATAGGTCCTGTAAAACAAACAAAGATACAATGGACTTCCTACTATACTGAGATTATCTCAATCATGGATCCATCTACTGTAGACAAACTTATATGGAATAAGTACAAGTTTGAAAGAAACAGGCCAAGCATTGATTATATTAATGAGAACAAGTAAAAGTACTTACAATCCTTTGAATGAAGGTGGAACAGCCTCTTCCAGTTCTCCTTTTCCAATCCCTTTGCTCAATCAATATCCACTGATTGATCTGATGGCATCTCAATCATGAGATCATAAGTTTGATGTAATTCTCCAACTTCATTCTCTTTTGTTCACACCTTCTTATGAGATCATAAGTTAGGTATAATTCTCAATCTCCATTGTGCCTTTCACCATGAGAAGGCATCCTTATATAACCTTGGAGGATTCCAACCATTTTAGAGGTCTTTGGGATGAGTTGAGGATTCCTCTCCTTCATTTGAGGATCTCCCCTAAGATCATGCCTTGACCATCTACTCGAATCCAACTACCTTCAGGATTTGAGGGATGCTTCTCTAATTTACCTCAACAAACCCAGAATTTTATCAAAAGAGGGTATCCCTCCCCTAAAAGGGTGCACAAGGTGCTCAAACACTCCCAAAAGAGGCTTAGGGTGCGCCAGCACTCCCTAACAGTGGGTAGGGGATCGCTCCTCTCCAAAAATCAATTTTAAAGTGATTTTTCCAATGGCAAAGGGATTTTACTTCTTGCCAAGTGATTTTACTTCTTCCAAACTATCCTTGGAGGTGTCTTAAGTGTCTTTGTGATGTCGTTAGGGGCACGACATAGGCAAGATGGCAGCATACTATTTTTGACACTCTCAACACTTATATTCAAGATGCGACACTTGTGGACAAGATGCGACACTTAGAACACTCATAATGATGACACTTGCGACACTATCGAAGTGAGTAATTTTGAGGTGTAACAACAGTGGCAGAGATACATGGATGGAAGACAGAAACAAAGGTGAGAGAAGGGAGGTTAGAGAAATTATTAATTCTAAGGCTCCTGATCTACTATTCTTAGCACCTCGCAGGGAAGTTCTATCCCCAGTAGGAGCCAATGTTAAGACCTAAGTATGCACCCCTACCCCTCCTCTCTCATTCCCCTATACCTTCATCAAAATAATTCCTCTTATGCTTGGTTAATTCAATTTCCCATTACTAAATGACTTAGTTTTTATCATTGTCTTTCTTTATTGATTCTTTGCACAAATAATTTATGTTTTCTTGAAGGATAATTGCATGTCATGGTTTGGGTTCAAAATACTTGTTATCGTGTTTTCAATTGATTGAGCGTGCAACAGGTCAACCAAGTCCTTTCTATGCACAGGAAACATCCACATAAAAAATGCAACAATCCAGAGAAACAAATTTCGGGCTTAGATTGTAAGCAAACAACAGGTTAACTTTCAACGGTGAAGATCTGACATGCCACTCATAGCGACGGTTTCCATGCATCCAGTGTTTTCAACATTGCGTGAGGTTTAAAGACAAGCATAGATATTTAAAGAGACTAATATCGGAAGTGTCGAAGTTTTGAAGCTCTAAAATGCTAGAGTGGGCCCTCACTGCCACGTGACTTCGCAAGTTCGTTCATCAGGGAGATTTTGGTCCACAACAAGCATAGAACCCCGAAGTGTCGAAGTGTCTAAGTTTCGAAGACACGTGGAAATCATCAGTCATGATTCATTGCACTCATTTTAGCTCATTTTTTTTTATCGATCTTCGCAATTTTGAGTGACACGTGTCACTCTCCTTTTGAGACACATCACTTCGGGCCCGTACTACTTCGAGAGATTTTGATGCTTCACAATCCAAAACTCCCCAAGCACGAAGTGTCGAAGCATGTGATACTCATCCATCAAGACATGCGGCAGCCATATGACATTGACACATGGCATCCATTTCATGTTGACACGTTCCATCCATCTGGCGTTGACATATGGCATTCGTTTCAAACACCTTGGAGCACGTCATCTGCTCAATTTTGAGTGGCACGTGTCACTCTCCTTCTAGGACACATCAATTCGAGCTCATACTACTTCGAGAGATTTCCATGCTTTAAGTCCAAAATCTCTTGAATGTCGAAGTGTCAAAGTTTTGAATCTCCGAAGTGATGGAGTGGGCCCTCACTTCCACATCACTTTGCAAGTTCGTTCATCCGGGAGGTTTTGGTCCAGAGCAAGCACAGAGCCCTGAAGTGTTGAAGTGTCAAAGTTTTGAAGAAATGTGTAACTCATCAGTCATGACACATGGAACTCATTTTAGGTCATTTGGTTGTGTCATCTTCTCAATTTCGAGTGACACATGTCACTCTCCTTCTGAGACACGTCACTTCAAGCCTGTACTACTTCAGGATATTTCCATGGTTTAAATCCATAAACTCCTGAACGTCAAAGTGTCGAACCATCAAAGTCTTGAAGTGACATTAGGATGCCATGTCACTCTGGGCCCATACTACTTTAGAATATTTCCATGCTTTAGATCAAGAAACTCTCGAATGATGAAGTGTCAAACCACCAAAGTCTCGAAATGACGTCAGGCTACTAGGTCACTCTAGGCCCTACCACTCTAAGAGTTTTTCAACTCAACATAGTACGAAATTGTCAAAGGAGTTGTCAACACATATAGTCATTTCCAGTGGCCCCAAACAATGTGAAGGCATTCCAATTCTCGACACATCACTCACCTTTGTCACTCCATTTTCTGTCAAAGGCCTAGTGCGATTCAACTTATGCATCAGTCTAATCTACCATCAACAATCGTTTTCAGTTATTTAAGTTGAGACATTTCAACTTAATGCATAATAAGTGGTCATTTGTATCACATCCCTTTTAATTAAGTTAAGTTTTAAGTATGCATCACTGCACTCCAACAACGTCATTTTTAATTTAATAGGTTGTTTACAACTGTTAGCGAAGAGTGAAGCCTCAGTCCCATATGGATGAGAGCCTTTGCAACTCTAATAAATATGCAGTTTTTGTATGTTTTGAGGGTTCGATTTTTGAGAAAGAAGATCAATACATCAATTGGTTGAACATGTTCTATACATGGATTAAATTTCTCTACCTAGTGAACATACTTTTGATGACAGTGTTTTTGTCCAAAAATTCATGTGTTTTTATTCTTATCTTGAATGCAGTTTTTGATCTGTGTGAAGTACATTTCATTTCCTTCAGCTATTGTATAACTTATCTTTACTAATATGAAACCTGTAAAATAGCTAATGCGTTGGTGAATATTTGTTTTTATTGCAACCTATAGGAGAAATTGTGTTTTGATACATGTTTAATGTCTTGAAATGATATTTTAAGTATTAAACTTCTTGCAGCAGATTATTCATTGAGTGGTTTGTTGTTTCCCTTTGTTTTTATCTCTATTATTTCACTTGTCTATCATTTTTGTGCCACCATCCATGAAGGACCCTCATCCATATCATTTTTCCAACCCAACCATGCTCTTGGCTTGGTAAAACCAACCCTCTATCTAACCAACAAAATTAAAAAAACAACCATTCTAAACTTCAGGTGGCCTAGATTTTCCCTTTAGAAGTCAGGTGCAGACTTTAGGACCAACACATATCTATGTGGACCGATAAGAATAAAGATATTGAATGGAGAATAATAATTTATGCTACTAGTTGATGACTACACAAGGATTGTTGCATTTTTATTTCTAAGGAAGAAGTCAGAGGCATTTGAACACTTCAAGATATACAAGGAAATGGTTGAAACTAAGATAGAATAAAAAAAAATTGTTTGATATCAGACAATGGAGGCGAAATTGCATAAAAGTAATTCATAAATTTCTATAGTGAACATGGGATAAAGAGACAATTCTCAGTAGCCATGACACCTCAACAAAATGTAGTTGTCGAAAGGAAGAACAAAACAATATAGGAAATGATGAGAACCATGTTGAAAAATTCCAAGTTGAAGGACGTCATTTGGGTACAATCAGTACATACAAAATTTCATATCCAAAATAGAGGAATTCTCAGAAATAATAGTGATAAAACTCCCTACTGGCTATGGAAATGGAGACCATCAAATGTGAAGCATTTCAGAGTGTTTGGAAGCAAATTTTATATCAAAAGAGAAGATGGTAGGATTGGGAAATTTGACTCTCGCGTTGATAAAGGAATATTGGTTGGGTACCCAAGAAAAATAAAAGCATACACATGCTTCAATCTAAGACTCAACAAAATAGTGGAAATCATCAATGTGACGACTGATGAAACAAATGGATGGAGGACAAAAGAAGGAAGAAAATATTCAGTGGAACGGGATCATGAAGAATAATTGAAAGAATAAGAAGTAGATGAAGAAGCAAATGAAGAAGAAGAGAAGCCAAGAGCAGAGAAACATAAACACGATATTTAGGAACCTCCAAAGACACCTAGTAGACGAGTGTATAAAAATTATCCACTAGAACAGATCCTTGGAAATAAAGATGCAGGAGTTGAAACCTAAAGAAGAATACGTTCACCAGAACAACATCATCTAGCACTATTATCCACAATTGAGCCAAATATTTTTGAAAAATCCAACAAGGATGAGTACTGGATAAACTCTATGAATGAAGAATTGGATCAGATAGAGAAGAATGATACATGGGAACTTGTTCCAAGGCCAAAGAACAAAAATGTGATTGGTACAAAATGGGTCTTCAGAAAAAAAATTGAACGAGAATTGATAGGTTACCAGGAACAAAGAAAGATTGGTATGTAAAGGATATGCTAAGATTGAAGGTATATATTTTGAGGAAACCTTTTCCCCAATTGCTAGAATGAAAGAAAGCAGGTTGATTCTAGCTTATGTATGTTCCATAAATATCAAGGTGTATCAGATGGATGTAAAGTCAACCTTTCTAAATGGAGAGTTAGAAGAATAAGTATACATCGAGAAACCAAAAGGATTTCAGTTTTCATAAAAGGAAAAGTATATTTGCAGATTAAAGAAGGCACTATATGGTCTTAAACAAGCCCCCATAGCATCATATTCAACACTAGACAGATACTTACAACAACAAGGGTTTAAGAAAGGAAATGTAGACAACAATCTCTACATAAAGGTAAATCAAGATAGTATCATGATAATTGAACTTTATGTTGATGATATTATTTTTGGAAATGATGATGATAGGATGAGTCAGAAATTTTCCAAAGACATGCATAATGAGTTCAAGATGTCATTACTTTGAGATTTGTCTTTCTTTTTGGGACTAAAGATATGTCAAAGAAACAAAGATATATTCATTTCTCAGACCAAGTATATCATAGAAATTCTAAAAAGGATTGGAATGGAAGATTGAAAATCAATCATTACTCCTATGAAGACGAGCTATAAGCTAAGTAAGGATGATGATTCTAAGGATGTGGACTAGAGATAGTACATATTAATAATTGGCATATTACTCTATATGACAACTTTTAGACTTGATGTGATGTAAGTAGTTGGATAGGTTGCAAGGTTTAAAGCAACACCAAAGGAATCACATGTTATGGCAGTGAAGATGATATTCATATATCTCAAAGGTACATAAGAGTTTGGATTATGGTATCCAAAAGGAAAATATCTATCTCTTGTTTCCTATAGATATTTAGATTGAAAAAGTTAAATTGATGATAGAAGAAGTACAAGTGGATAAACTTTTTAGTTGGGTGAGTGCCTAGTATCATGGTTGAGTAAGAAACATTCATTAGTATCTTTATCTAAAACAGAAGAAGACTATATTGTAGAAAAAAGATGTTGTACTTAGGTTCTATGGATGAAACAAAATTTGAAGGATATACAGGTTGAATATGATGATCCCATTCCAATATTTTTTTATAACACCAATGCCATAAGTATCTCAAAGAATCTAGTGATGCACTCCAAGACAAAATATATTCTGATTAATTTTCACTTTCTATGGGAATAGAGTTGGCATCAAATTCACATTTTTCCACTGTCTTATAAGCTGCCTGCACCAATGTTTTGCAAACCTTAATTTTTTTCGTCGCAATTCTCAAATAAACGACACTTTTATTTTTGCACTATTTACACATCTACCTTCGTTCTTGTTTTCACGACTGTAAGCGTGAAAACTTGGTCTTTCGAAGTCGCATTAAAATCTTCAATGAATTGTCATTATCATTCTTGTCGATATGCCCATTGCGTTTACATTTTACTTATCATTATGCAGTTGGAAAAACCCTTTTGATCTGTACTCATTTGACATTCTTTGATTGATTATGTAATTTTGTTTCATGAGTGATTGAATTGTGATGCATTGGCGATTGGATTTACATGTTATTTGATCAATTCACTTGGCATATTGATTATATGAAAAAGAATTGGTGTTATGGTTTAAACCCTTGGTGTGAATCGTTGCATACAACAGTTGGTATTGGTTTCAATTTGTGTGTTTGATTTTAAAACTATGGCATAACTTTTGATTGCACAAATGGTTTATCCACTTACCAAAGGTTTCGATTGATTGACTGAAATGACATAGTTGTAACACATATGCATTGTGGATTGAACAATTGAAAGCGCCGATGGTTGTACCATGGTAATGAATATTCTGCATGGACAGAAATAGCTCCACCACCTTCGCACGATGTCATTAATTCTTACCCCTATCCCTGTTTCACCTCTACTAGCATTGGGTAAGACTGTGAGCATTCTGCTCCTATTTATGCTGCGTTCAAAACCTGACTCATTCACATCGCTCATCAGGTGCTCTTCTCCATGGCACTGGTTGTGCGAATTGAGCCAAACGTTCGTCAAGCCTTTCTACTGTTCGATAACGCCCGAAAATATTTGCAAGATAATGGTTGGCTCATGTTTGTACAGAGGTTTGAGGGTTTTAATCTATTTGTTGCATAGCAGTTCACCCTGACTTTTGATGGGTGTAGGGCCAAGATATGTGACATTCATCTTGAAATCAGTGAAGAGTTCATTAGCTATGCCACAGGATTAGTAGCCACGGGCCAGCGATGGTTTAAAAAATATAAAGTTGAGGAGGTTCCATGGTTGTTATTGTTCCTCTCGCGGAAGGTCACATCCTGTGAAAGAGGTATGCCAATTTCCATGCTTAAACCAAGGTGGCATGATATTTTGATGGTGGTTAAACAATTCGTGACCTGTGAGGGTCGGTATGGACTAGTTTTTCTTTATCACCATCGACTGTTAATGAATTTCATGGGTTATCCATTCAATATGCCGTTTTATTTCCAGCGTAGTCTTTATAAAATGGCTAAGAGGTTTAAACGCGAGAAGGCTGACAGTAGTTTGTTTCACCATGGCCTGATCAGACTCATCGTCGTTCATCATTTAAATCTTCACGGTGACAGTTGGCAAGATTTTATCTCTCGAAATGGTTTTGCTGATACAGAGCCTGTCCAAATTGACAAGCCTGTGGTTAATGAAACTAAGGTCGGGCCACCCGTGCCTTTCCACGTCCTATTGCCCTATCCAAAAATCTCGATCGACCCTGATATCGACCTACCTGATGTCTTAGCAGACAAGGTTGAGGCTATAAAAAATCCTGTGAGTAAAAAGGTTAAAGGTAACCCTATTGTCGATGGAAAAGGTAAAAAGAATGCTCGACTTATATCGAGACTGGCCCGGAATAAACCTAAACCAAATGATGAGTAGAAGCCCATAGTCCTCAGTGAAGACTCAGACTCTGACATCGAAAGCTTCCTAGCTAGTGAGTACCCTTACTCCCAAGGTCTCTGCTATGAGCCACCCTATGACTTCATTTCTAATTTTCCCCCGTGCCTAAGGAACAATCCTAGTTACCTAGGGATCAAGCTACCTAACGAAACCCTCAGTGATTTAAACAAACCCTCACCTGCATTTTCGAAGCCTGGATAGTCGTCATGTGACTAATGTAATGTGTGGTTGGAATGCTACTATACCGACGTTCCCTTATTATAGTTGAAAATCAAATCATTGGAAAACCAAGTTGCAGTGTTGACTAGTGAAAGGGACAAGCTTCAAGCTAATGACAAGAAGCAGAAAACCACTGGTTCCATCGTTTTTAGGAATGTCAAATTGGCTACAGCCTTCATCAATTCCAAATTGTTATGACCAAGTTGTCTGCTCATCATCCAGGTATGAATTTTGATATCAATTCTGTTTTATCAATTGTTTGGATTAATATAATGAATTGAGTTTGGTTTTCAAATAACTCTATCCATTGTTCGAAATGACTCTGTTATAGCCATATCAAAAACGGTTATGTTGTTTATCCTGTACATTGTTTTCATTTTGCTAAAATTAAATGAAGTTATGATTTGGTTACACGATTTGGTCGTGCCCAGTTTAGCAATTGATTGGGTTTGATTCGTTTGTCTGTTGGTTTGAGTTACCAAAATCAATGGTGTTTGCTTTTGCTTGGATTTGTTTTGTATCCAACCTGAACAGGAGGTTTTTACGCTAAAATTAGAACACGGTTCTGTTTTGATTTAATATTATATTGTTGTCATTGGATATCAATGGCTCTAATTTCGTTCTTGTGATTTGATTGTTAAAACGATTTCATAGCAATTGAATTGGCTTGATAAATATGATGTAGTCTATTAAAAATGATTATGTTTTGTCAACATTTTCATTTGGATTTGGATTATATCTGACCTGTGCAAAAGATCTCTGCGCCCAAATCATGGAACTGTTTGATTCACAACGACTATGTCAAACTCAAACTGTTCAATTCGCTCTTGTTTTGATTGGATTGTTGCATATCTTGAGTTAGCATGATTGTTTTTATGAGTTGGATCCGTTTCGAAAATAGACTGGATGCTACTCTATTGATTTTAATTTTCAAAATGAGTTTGTTAACTCAGATCGACTTATGTTATCTCTGTCGAATTCGTATGAGAAAATTCGGTTAATAGTTCGTTTTGAAATGAATTTAAAAAATGATTTTGTTGAATGTCAATCGATTTTGTCTGCCCTAATTAGCAATAAAAAATGATTGGATAACTCTTACAGATACTTTTATTAATCGATTAATTTCATTATGATTTCGTTTGTGATAATTTACACACTAGTTTTGATTTGATTCGCTAATAGCATGGATCATTTGTTATGTTTAATATAGTGCGATCAATTTGTGAAAACGATCCTGTTAATTTGGTTTGGATTCGAAGTGATCTTGTCGATAGTTGAAGCAACTATTTGTGATTTCAATTGGTTATGAATCGATTTCATTACTGTCGGTTATCCAATATGATTTTGTATACCCGAATTGGTGATAACATATGGAACATAGTACATGCATCTCTGTAATCATTTGATTGATCTTAGTTTTATTTGCTCTTAAATTAGTATAACAATTTTGATTTGAATGATTCGATATTTGTTTTATTGTGTGAATTTAATTAATTGAGTTTTGAATTGGTTTAATATGTTTATGTGTTGGATTTAGATCAGCTACAGAATCGCAAGATTCTGTAGCTAGTCTTTAGGATTAGATTTTTATCAACTCTATCAACACAATATCCTCTTAACTTGTCCATTTTTTACCTCTTTCAGGTACATTCGAATTGCATTGGGCATGCTATGGCAGTCTAGGAGATATTTGTGTGATATAGCTTTTATTTTAGGTTGTTAGTTTAGTCAAACTTGGGATATTTTCCCAGATTTATGTAAACAGTTTTGATAACTTCCACAGGGATGTTATACCATGTGGAAGGTCTTTAAATACTTATTTTTTTTTGTAATAGGGATCATCCTCACTTGTGGGAGAACCAGGATATGGATTTCTGATACAGACTGAGACGAAAGTTGATGTTTTGTTACAGCTTTCGCTTTCAATATATCAAACTTTTGTTTCAAGTTTATGCATATCAATTTGCAGTTGATTATAGACTACTTTAGCTATCATAATCTATTGCAGGATGATATGATTTGATTAATGTGTTATCCATATCTGATCTCTTTCATTATTTAAAAGTACAATAATTACTTGGTTTCAATTAATGAATCATAGATTTTTCTTCTTCGTTAATTGAATCATTTCGTATAGATCTTTGCATACAGGTTTATCCAACTGTGAAGATTTATAAATCATAAGATTGTTGTAGTTTTTATGTCTTGTTTGTCCTGTAATCATATTTGAAGAGCACTGTATCTTTTTGTTTACGAGAAGCTCCTAGATAATTCGGTGCGGGTTTCCTCCCTCCGATCAGCTAAGACAATTATTACACACAAGACAAACCTGGAGCGTTCCTTCAGGTCAGTTTGTTTTTTAGTATTTAATAGTTTATTTGTTAGTATAATTTAAGTAGTTTAGTTAGATATATGTGTAGTTTAGATTTGTAGTTAGAGTTAGTATTTTAGTTGTTTAGTTTAGTTAGTTTTGTTTTATTTCTTTTCATAAAATTATAAAATCAAAAAACAATAGCTCTCGCTGTCTTAGGACAAAATACAAATGAGTTTTTCAGGTTTTCATTCAAATCTGTAAATTGTAAATATTGTATATTTTGTGAATAAGATTTATTTCTGTTAGTAGTTAGATATTTAATTTCTTAGAGTTAGTATAGTATTAGATAGTAGATTGTATATATAATAGTTAGATTTGTTTTAGTTTGTTTTAATAATTGTTTTTAGTTAGATTAGTTAATTTAGAGTAGTTTTCTTTTTGTTTTCTTAGGACTTAGATCGGCTAACAGAGCCGCTAAACCTGTTAGGGTGGGTTATCCCAAACGGCTTGGGTTATTAGACAACCCCGGACCAGATCCACTCTCCCAGTTGATGGACAATCAATTTCGCCCGTCAACAAATGGCGCTAGAAGGAGGGCCTAAAATTAATTAATGGCACGAGGCGGTCGTAAGACTCCTCCACCACCTAATCGCTCACCTATAGTGACTAGAATCCATTCAAATGATAATATTCCCTTTCAAACAACAACCACATCAACCGACGATCCATGGATCATAGTTGAGCCAGCAACCCCTAATCCTACAGGTGGTGACATACAAGAGATTGTACGTCAATCTCTTATAAGAACTCATAGTGACTTAGCCCGTTTGAGGCAACCTAACTGTCCGTTATACCAACCTTTGGATTTCTCTGATATCAGAGAACAATTAGGAGGCACTAACCTCACTATGAATCCTTCAGATCCAACCCTAAACCCTGCTATAGGAGGATCTGGGATACCTCCTTCACCACCTCCATCATATCCTTCCTCTTCTGGAGGAGATTCTTTTGATGAAGGCAGTTCCCCTTCTCAACCTTCCACACCCACTTCACCAATGGAAAATCATAACAACCCTGCTAGACCTTGGCTTGATCAGGATGTTGTAGCTGTACCTGGAGCTCAACATCCTTTACCTAAACATCCGGAGAAATGGCTTCCCAAGTTTGACCCTGACTCAAAACAGATCGCTGAAGATCACATTAAAAAGTTTATGTTAGCCATAAGACTCCGCAATGTCGAGCATGAAGACGTTGTCTATAGGTTGTTCCCCTATACTTTCGAGGGCAATGCATCTACATGGTACTTTGCCCAACAACCCCATACCATCATGTCTTGGGAAAAGTTTGATTCATGCTTTTTGGAAAAGTTTGGAGACGGTAAACCTCCGGAAGTTCTAGTCATGGACCTTTCTAGCTTAAGAATGAACCCAAAAGAAAAATTTAAAGATTTTAATCAAAGATTCTTAACACTTAAAAACCGAATCCCTACGGATTCCATGCCCATTGAGAATCTTATAACAACATACTACACTAAAGCTTTGCATCAAAGTATAGCTATTTGGGTTAAACGATCTAAGAAAGCCACGTTGTTAGAAGCCTTCGAAGAGGCCAGCCAGATTAAAAAAGACATACTTAGTCTTAAAGACTCTACTAGCAACGAAACAGAGACTAGTTCTTCTTCCAAAAAGAAGATCGAAATCCTCCCTAGACCTACTCAAAGTAAAACACAACCTGAAAGCTCTGATTTAGAAAATTTAACTAAAGTTGTTCAAAAACTGTCAAATCAAGTTATAGACTTAAAAAGGATGACCGAAGAAGCTTATTCGAGCAAAGGGCCTTACAAACCCCCGTTCCGAAAGCCTTTTCCCACCAACCGACCTAATCCAACCACTGAAGGCCTTAATCTAGAAAGTCTGCAATGCGCCCTTCAAACAATTCTAGAAGCCCAAGATAACATGACTCCTCCTGAGATTCCTGAGGAGGTAGTTGAACAAGAGACAGTTCAAGAAGAGGAGTCTTCTCCAAACTTTTTTGGACACTTCTCGGATAGCATCTTTCAAGCTAACTTCGAGACAGTACATCCTTATAATACCAGGAGTAAGACAACAAACAAACCTTCTTCTGAAAACACTACAACTTCACCTCCAAAGCAATCTAAATCAGCTGAGACTAAACAAAGTAATGTGAACCCCAACTTAGATTATGATTTAGTTGAAGATCTTAAAAATTTGAGAGCTAACATTTCTGTTTATGAGTTATTGAAATTTCCATTTCTGCTACAAAAAATGTTACAAAATATCTCAAAGAATGGAAAAAATGGTAATTCAAGTGGTAACAAGGTTGTGCAGAACAAGGTTCCTCAGAATACTTCCACTAAAAACAATCTTGATCCTCAATATAAAGGAAGCCTTCCTGTAAGTAATGTAAATAATGTAAATAATGTAGATAAAGTAGCTTTAGAAACTGCGAGTAAAAAGTCACAAACTACCACTCTTAGTACTCGCAAAAATGTACCTCCATTTTTGTTAACTTTTGAAATCTTTAATAGAAACGTGCACAATTGTATGGTAGACTCAGGAGCATCGTCCAATGTGATGCCATGGTATATATGCTAGAAGATTAACGCTGAAGTTGAACCCTCCACTTTAAAAATCATACAACTTGATCGGACCAATGTTAAAGTTATAGGTGAACTAAAGAATGTGCTTATAAGATTATCATCTAACCCCAAGGTTCATCAGGTTATTGATATTATTGTTGTGGATATTCTAGAAGTGCATGGTCTGTTTTTAAGCAAGGACTGGTTGGAACAGCTACACGACTATTTCGTGACAGATTGGTCTCATCTATGGCTTCTAGAGAATGGTAAGCCCAACAAGATCAAGGTGAATCATGAACGCTACCTTAAGTTCACAGTCACAGATTTGAACGATCCCAATGAACCATTTACACCTTCTGCTGATTCACCTGAAGTACAAGGGATGGACACCTTCTTCGGCAATTTCATGGCTAAGGCTTCACCTATCACCAATCCAGAACAAAAGTCTAATATTGTAGCATATGTGCAACCAACAACTTCCACGCAACGGTCTCATGTACCCGATGGAAATCAAATTTGGTCTCTTTATTTTGATGGGTCAAACTCCAAAGGAGGAGCTGGCGCAGGTTGCGTTATTATCGATCCGGCAGGTAACAAAACATTGATTGCATGTAGGTTAGAATTTGAATGTACTAATAACACTGCAAAATATGAGGCTTTACTGCAAGGTCTCAGAAAAGCTTTAGATATGAACATTCAAAATTTGGCCGTCTTTGGTGACTCCGAAATAGTGGTTAGACAGGTAAGAGATTCTATCCACTATCTGTCTCTGCATCTTAAAAGCTACCAATCTGAGGTATGGAATTTAATGAATAAATTTGTTGCTTTGAATATAAATTATATTCCTAGATTGAATAATGCTGAAGAAGATTTATTAGCTAATGTAGCTTCTAAACTCTTTCCTGCAGAAGGCTTGTCCCCAGATGCATTCTCCGTCGAACTGTTGTTTAGACCATTAGTTCCCGACAACATCACGAACTGGAGAGTCTTTGATGACGATCAGCAGATTATTAACTTTTTGCACATGGAAGAAACTTTTCAAGGCGCAGTGATAGACAAACACACACACGATGACAATTTGCGCGATTTCACGGTAATACCAGATCCGAGAACTCCTGAATCTTCATCGGACATGGTAAACTCGATCCCTAAATATGTAGTTAGATTAGAGAATTTTTATGACCTTCAAGATAAATTTAAAAAGATGGTCAACTGTAAAACCAATAGTTCCTCGTTATCTTATGAAAAAGTAAACTTAGGAACTAAGGACAATCCACAGTGCATTAATCTAGGGGTAGGATGTTCTGAACAAGAAAAAGTTGCATTTATTAAATTGTTCAAAGAATTTAAAGATGTCTTTGCATGGACGTATGATGACCTTAAAAATTTCGACCCTAACATCATACAACATGTCATTCCTATGAAGCCCCAAATCTTACCCTTCCAACAAAAATTGAGAAAAATGCACCCTAAGCTCGAACCGGCCGTTCAAAAAGAATTGAATAAGCTCCTAAATGCTAAGATAATTTTTTTAGTTAGACACACTCAATGGGTTTCTAACCTTGTCCCAGTCCGGAAGAAAAGTGGGGAAATACGACTCTACGTTGATTTTCGCAACCTTAATAGAGCATCTGATAAAGACAACTACCCTGTCCCACCCATGGAACAAATCCTTTAACAGGTATCTGGTTCTGAGAGGCTATCCTTATTGGATGGTTTCTTGAGGTACAACCAAGTCCTGATGTCTCCACCAGACCAACTTAAAACTACCTTCCGTACCCCGTGGGGCACTTATGCTTATCGAAAAATGCCCTTTGGGTTGATTAATGTTGGTGCCACTTTTCAGAGAGCAATGGACATTGCTTTCCGAGGCTTAATCAATCATTCCATTGTAGTTTACTTAGAGGATGTTACCATTTTTTCAAAAAACAAAACCGATCATCTAGCTCACTTACGAGCCATTCTACAGCGATGTCGTAAATACGACATCTCCTTGAATCCTTAAAAATCCATCTTTGCAGTAGAACAGGGTAAGCTCTTGGGATTTATTGTGTCAAGCAAAGGGATGATTATCGATCCCGAAAGGACTCAAGTCATCGCGAAACTTCCCCCTCCTACGTCCAAAAAATCTGTGCAGTCTTTCTTAGGCCAGATTAACTTTGTGAGAAGATTTGTCCCCAGTTTCTCCGAAATGGTCAGGCCTTTACAGAATTTGATTAAGAAAGACACCCAATATCACTGGGGACCCCTAGAAAATCAAGCTTTTAATGCAATAAAGAAGGCCATAATAGATGCTCCGTCTCTCATGAGCCTCGATTTTTCTCAATACTTTACACTCTACACTTTTGCTTCTGACCCTTCCTATGTCGTCATCCTAACCCAAAAGAATGATGAAAACAATGAAGTACCCATTGCCTTTATGAGATCTGCTTTCAAAGGCGCTGAACTTAATTACCCAGTGGTAGATCGACAAGCCTATGTTGTTTTCAAAGCATTCAATCACTTCCAATCCTATCTTTTGAAGTCAAGGACGAAAGTCATTGTCCCCTACCCAGCCGTCAGGAACCTGTTAGTGCAGAAGGAACTAGGTGAAAAGAGGGGTAACTAGGTTACCTCCTTGCAGGAGTACGACTTAGAAATCACCCCATATCAGATAGTAAGAGGCCAAGGGTTATGCAAGTTAGTTGTTGATTCAACAACAAGACAGCAAGAAGAAAGCGATACGTCAAACCTAGGACAACAAGATCAAAATCTAATATGTTGTGCACAAAACTCTGTCAGTACTTGGTATGACAATATAAGATTCTGTCTTAAACATGGGTCAGCACCCCGTCACTTGGATCTCTCTAAAATAAGAGCATTGAGATTAAATTATGCCTCCTTTCATCTGGTTAATGGTATCCTGTTTGGTCAAAGTTTTGACGGCGTACTGATGTGCTGTCTTGAAAAAGACAAAGCAGAAAAATTCTTGCTAGAGTTGCATGCAGGAGAAGTTGGTGGTCATTTTGGTGGTGACACCACTTCCCATAAGGTTTTAAGGGTCGGTTATTACTAGCCCATGCTTTTTAGAGACACCCATGCCTTGTGTCGTAAGTGTATTATTTGTTAGAAAGCATCGGGGCGATTACAAAAACCAACCTTTCCTTTGCAGCCCATTTCAGTAGACTCTCCTTTTCAGCAGTGGGGCCTTGATATCATAGGTCCAATCAACCCCCCATCCTCACAACATCACAATTTTATTGTGACTGCCACAGATTACTTTACCCGGTGGTCTGAAGCTGCTGCGTTAAGAACCGTCAACACCAGTCAGGTAATTGCCTTTCTAAATTTGAATATTATCACTTATTTTGGTATCCCTGATTGTTTAGTATTTGATAACGCTTCTTACTTTTCCTCTCTTGAGATGAGCGAGTTCTCTTTGGAAAAAGGATTTAAATTGAAGTATTTTGCTAGCTATTACCCCTAGGGAAACGGATTGGCAGAATCAACAAATAAGAACTTGATTAAAATCATCAAGAGAACGGTGGTTGAAAATCACAAAAATTGGCATAATGCACTGTTAAACGCGCCGTGGGCTGATAGGGTAACACCAAAATCTGTTGTAGGTAACTCCCCCTTTTTTCTCGTTTATGGCAGAGAAGCAATTCTGCCACCTCACATTCTTCTTCCTTCGCTACAGTTGTCACATAAATCCCAAGAAGAAGATTGTCCCCCTTTGGAAAACCGAATTAACATTTTGTTGAAGCTAGAAGAGGTAAGAGCCCAAGCTAAACGTAAGTTAGATCAGCATCAACTATTGGTTAAAAGCTGGTTCGATTCTAACTCTGCTTCTGATAGGAATTTCGAAGTAGGTGATCTCGTCTTGAAATGGGACAAACCGCATGAGGGAAAGGGAGAGCACACGGAATTTCAAAACTTATGGCTTGGACTGTTTTTAATTGCTGAAAAGTTGGGTCCCAGTTCTTTTCGATTGCAAAATCTAGAAGGAAAGCTTCACACCTATCCGGTGAATGGCCAAGCCCTGAAAAGATACTTTGCTTGATGACAACCCTTGTATATTATGTACATATTTTGCTTCTATTTGATTTTTCGTTTGCTTTTGTTTTTTGATTTTTTCCTTTGAGTTTATCAGTTTGTGTTTTTTATACACATACCTGTGTACTGAGCTATTCAGACAAAGAAAACAGAAAATTCCTTCACTGAAATAACTACTAAGAAAAGTGTATAAACATCAATGGTATATTTCTGATTGTCAAAAAGTCTGTTGTTTGAAATAAGTTGACTGATTTCGATCTCTGAGTAAAGCTTGTCATGATCATCTATTATCTTTTTACGTTGTCCCTATTCCTTAAGGGAATGACTCAAAAGATGTCTCCCTGCCTTAGGAAGTTGTTTTTGTAAATGAAGCATCTCTGGAACTTAATAAAGGACCGTTCTAAAAATTCTGATGAGGTCTGAAAAAAATATGTTAAAATATCATGATTTTCAGCGTCACCCTGCTCAACTATATATCTTTGAAGAAAAACAAAACAAAATAAAGTATTAATAGAGCTGTGGGAATTGCTTGTAAACCCATCGGGATACTGAACAGGTCTGTTGGTAGCGGGTAAATGCATGCATGATGCCAAGACAACTTCGTCGCGGTACTGAACAGGCCCGCTGGCAGAGAAGCAATGTCGGGTATATGAAATTTTGCAAATAAGAAACCTCTTTAATGTCCTTTATTCTGATCTAGAACTTATTGGTAGGATACATATGTCAGAGTGGGTTAAATGGCAACCCTGCCGAGGCTATGGACGCCTGCTGGCAGCAGTGGCTCTGTCAACAGTATTGGATATTTTATCTTTAATATCGTGACTCGCTGGTCTTAAGACTGTTATCTATTTTCATCTTTTAAAACACTGCTGGAATAGTTGGTTAATGATGATGTTTATACGATTTTTTGGTTGTTGTTTTGAGTTGGAATTATCTTTGCTGTCCTAATCTGAATTTGTTCTTTTAGCAGAGATAACTTCTTCTACCAGTGTGTCGCCATTGTTGGCAGCCAATTCACATTTTTCCACTGTCTTATAAGCTGCCTACACCAATGTTTTGCAAACCTTAATTTTTTTCGTCACAATTCTCAAATAATTGACACTTTTATTTTTGCGCTATTTACACATCTACCTTCGTTCTTGTTTTCACGACTGTAAGCGTGAAAACTTGGTCTTTCAAAGTCGCATTAAAATCTTCAATGAATTGTCATTATCATTCTTGTCGATATTCCCATTGCGTTTACATTTTACTTATCATTATGCAATTGGCAAAACCCTTTTGATCTAGACTCATTTGACATTCTTTTATTGATTATGTAATTCTGTTTCATGAGTGATTGAATTGTGATGCATTGGCGATTGGATTTACATGTTATTTGATCAATTCACTTGGCATATTGATTATATGAAAAAGCATTGGTGTTATGGTTTAAACCCTTGGTTTGAATCGTTTCATACAACAGTTGGTATTGGTTTCGATTTGTGTGTTTGGTTTTAAAACTATGGCATAACTTTTGATTGCGCGAATGGTTTATCCACTTACCAAAGGTTTCGATTGATTGATTGAAATGGCATAGTTGTAACACATATGCGTTGTGGATTGAACAATTGAAAGCGCTGGCGGTTGTACCATGGTAATGACTATTCTGTATGGACAGAAATAGCTCCACCACCTTCGCACGATGTCATTAATGCTTACTCCTATCCCTGTTTCACCTCTACTAGCATTGGGTAAGCCTGTGAGCGTTCTGCTCCTATGTATGCTGCGTTCAAACCCTGGCTCGTTCACATCGCTCATCGGGTGCTCTTCTCCATGGAACTGGTGGTGCGAATTGAGCCGAACAGTAGTCAAGCCTTGCTATTGTTCGATAACGCCCGGAAATATTTGCAAGATAATGGTTGGCTCACGTTTGTACAGAGGTTTGAGGGTTTTAATCTATTTGTTGCACAGTAGTTCGCCTTGACTTTTGATGGGTGTAGGGCCAAGATAGGTGACATTTATCTTGAAATCAGTGAAGAGTTCATTAGCTCTGCCACACGATTAGCAGCCACGGGCTAGCGATGGTTTAAAAACTCTAAAGTTGAGGAGGTGCCATGGTTGTTATTGTTCCTCTCGCGGAAGGTCACATCTTGTGACAGAGGTATTCTGATTTCCACACTTAAAACAAGGTGGCATGATCTTTTGATGGTGGTTAAACAATTTGTGACCTGTGAGGGTCGGTATGGACTAGTTTTTCTTTATCACCTTCGACTGTTAATGAATTTCATGGGTTATCCATTGACTATGTCATTTTATTTCCAGTGTAGTCTTTATAAAATGGCTAAGAGGTTTAAACAAGAGAAGGTCGACAGTAGCTTGTTTCACCATGGCCTGATCAAACTCATCGTCGTTGATCATTTAAATCTTCACGATGACAGTTGGCAAGCTTTTATCTCTCGAAATGGTTTTCTTGATACAGAGCCTGTCCAAATTAACAAGCCTGTGGTTAATGAAACTAAGGTCGGGCCACTCGTGCCTTTCCATGTCCTATTTCCCTCTCCCAAACCCTCGGTCGACCTTGATATCAACCTACCTGATGTCTTAGCAGACAAGGTTGAGGCTATAAAAAAGCATGTGAGTAAAAAGGTTAAAGGTAACCCTACTGTCAACGGTAAAGGTAAAAATAATGCTCGACTTATATCGAGACTGGCCCGGAATAAACCTAAACCAAATGCTGAGTAGAAGCCCATAGTCCTTAGTGAAGACTCGGACTCTGACATCGAACGCTTCCTAGCTAGTGAGTACCCTTACTCCCAAGGTCTGTGCTCCAAGCCACCCTATGACTTCATTTCTAATTTTCCCTCGTGCTTAAGGAACAATCCTAGTTACCCAGGGATCAAGCTACCTAACGAAACCCTCAGCGATTTAAACAAACCCTCACCTGCATTTTCGAAGCCCGGACAGTCGTCATGTGACAAATGTAATGTGTGGTTGGAATGTTACTATACCGACGTTCCCTTATTACAGTTGAAAATCAAATCATTGGAAAACCAAGTTGCAGTGTTGACTAGTGAAAGGGACAAGCTTCAAGATAATGACAAGAAGCAGAAAACCATTGGTTCCATCATTTTTAGGAATGTCGATTCGGCTATAGCCTTCGTCAATTCCAAACTGTTATGACCAAGTTGTCTGCTCATCATCCATGTATGAATTTTGATATCAATTCTGTTTTATCAATTGTTTGGATTAATATAATGAATTGAGTTTGGTTTTCAAATAGCTCTGTCCATTGTTCAAAATGACTCTGTTATAGCCATATCAAAAACAGTTATTTTGTTTATACTGTACATTGTTTTCATTTTGCTAAAATTAAATGAAGTTATGATTTGGTTACACGATTTGGTCGTGCCTAGTTTAGCAATTGATTGGGTTTGATTCGTTTGTCTGTTGGTTTGAGTTAACGAAATCAATGGTGTTTGATTTCGCTTGGATTTTGTTTGTATCCAACCTGAACATTAGGTTTTTACGCTAAAATTAGAACACGGTTATGTTTTGATTTAATATTATATTGCTGTCATTGGATATCAACGGCTTTGATTTCGTTCTTGTGATTTGATTGTTAAAACGATTTCATAGAAATTGAATTGTCTTGATAAATATGATGTAGTCTATTAAAAACGATCTTGTTTTGTCAACATTTTCATTTGGATTTGGATTATATTTGACCTATGCAAAATATCTCTGCGCCCAAATCATGGAACTGTTTGATTCACAACGACTATGTCAAACTCAAACTGTTCGATTCGCTCTTGTTTTGATTGGATTGTTGCATATCTTGAGTTAGCATGATTGTTTTTATGAGTTGGATCTGTATTGAAAATAGACTGGATACTACTTTGATGATTTTAATTTTCAAAACAAGTTTGTTAACTCAGATCGACTTATGTTATCTCTGTCGAATTCGTATGAGAAAATTTGGTTAATAGTTCATTTTGAAATGAATTTAAAAAATGATTTCGTTGAATGTCAATCGATTTTGTCTACCCCAATTAGAAATAACAAACGATTGGACAACTGTTACAGATCCTATTATTAATCGATTAATTTCATTATGATTTCGTTTGTGATAATTTACACACCAGTTTTGATTTGATTTGCTAATAGCATGGATCGTTTGTTATGTTTAATATAGTGCGATCAATTTGTGAAAACGATCCTGTTAATTTGGTTTGGATTTGAAGTGATCTTGTGGATAGCTGAAGAAACTATTTGTGATTTCAATTGGTTATGAATCAATTTCATTACTGTCGGTTATCCAATAT
The DNA here is from genome assembly GCA_009831015.1 of Picea engelmannii. Lineage (NCBI taxonomy): Eukaryota > Viridiplantae > Streptophyta > Pinopsida > Pinales > Pinaceae > Picea > Picea engelmannii. The sequence goes on along the minus strand of ML787468.1, from coordinate 654,604 downwards.
GATTCTGTATACCCAAATTGGTGATAACATATGGAACAGAGTACATCCATCTCTGTAATCATTTGATTGATCTTAGTTTTATTTGCTCTTAAATTAGTATACCAATTTTGATTTGAATGATTCGATATTTGTTTTATTGTGTGAATTTAATTAATTGAGTTTTGAATTGGTTTAATATGATTCTGTGTTGGATTTAGATCAGCTACAGAATCACAAGATTCTGTAGCTAGTCTTTAGGATTAGATTTTTATCAACTCTATCAACAAAATATCCTCTTAACTTGTCCATTTTTTACCTCTTTCAGGTACATTCGAATTGCATTGGGCATGCTGTGGCAGTCTAGGATATATTTGTGTGATATAACTTTTATTTTAGGTTGTTAGTTTAGTCAAACTTGGGATATTTTCCCAGATTTCTGTAAATAGTTTTGATAACTTCCACAGGGATGTTTTACCCTGTGGAAGGTCTTTAAATACTTATTATTTTTTGTAATAGGGTTCATCCTTACTTGTGGGAGAACTAGGCTATGGATTTCTGATACAGACTGAGACGAAAGTTGATGTTTTGTTATAGCTTTCGCTTTCAATATATCAAACTTTTGTTTCAAGTTTATGCATATTAGTTTGCAGTTGATTATATACTACTTTAGCTATCATAATCTATTGCAGGATGATATGATTTGATTAATGTGTTAAACATATCTGATCTCTTTCATTATTTAAAAGTACAACAATTACTTGGTTTCAGTTAATGAATCATAGATTTCTCTTCTTCATTAATTGAATCATTTCGTATAGATCTTTGCATACAGGTTTATCCAACTGTGAAGATTTATAAATCATAATATTTTTGTAGTTTTTATGTCTTTTTTGTCCTGTAATCATATTTGAAAAGCACTGCAGCTTTTTGTTTACGAGAAGCTCCTGGATAAGTCGGTGCGGGTTTCCTCCCTCCGATCAGCTAAGACAATTATTACACACAGGACAAATCTGGAGCGTTCCTTCAGGTCAATTTGTTTTTTAGTATTTACTAGTTTATTTGTTAGTATAATTTAAGTAGTTTAGTTAGATATATGTGTAGTTTAGATTTGTAGTTAGAGTTAGTATTTTAGTTGTTTAGTTTAGTTAGTTTTGTTTTATTTCTTTTCATAAAATTATAAAATAAAAAAACAATAGCTCTCGATGTCTTAGGACAAAATACAAATGAGTTTTTCAGGTTTTCATTCAAATCTGTAAATTGTAAATATTGTATATTTTGTGAATAAGATTTATTTCTGTTAGTAGTTAGACATTTAATTTCTTAGAGTTAGTATAGTATTAGATAGTAGATTGTATATAGAATAGTTAGATTTGTTTTAGTTTGTTTTAATAATTGTTTTTAGTTAGATTAGTTAATTTAGAGTAGTTTTCTTTTTGTTTTCTTAGGACTTAGATCGGCTAACGGAGCTGCTAAACCCGTCAGGGTGGGTTATCCCAAACGGCTTGGGTTATTAGACAACCCCGGACGGGATCCACTCTCCCAGTTGACAGACGGTCAATTTCGCTCATCAACAAATAGGTTATAGAGAAGAACATCAGGGTAGTGTATATTGGGACAAAAGATTCAATTGCAGATATCTTCACCAAACCTATCCCAAGGGAGAACTTTGAGTATATTCGACAAAAGCTTGGAATAGTTTCTACCCCACATTGAATTTTTGAATGATTTTCATATATGTCATGGATTTACATGAGGAAGAACCATGAAGAGAAAAGGGGAAATAGAAATATTTGAAGCTTTCAGACAGGGAGAATATCCCAAAGGACAATGCAGATGGGGGAGAGAAACCGAAAGGATAGTTTAGACATGGGGAGCATCCCTAAAGGAAAGTTACCCTTTTCCATTAATTTCAAAGGGTGAGAGAGAGAGAGAGTAATCAGAGGCATGGAAATGGAGAGAAATAATAGAGGCTTGATTATAGGGGGAGCATTGCTCACAGGGGGAGTATGAGCATAAGTGTTTCCATTCCATCAACATTGCATCATAGTGTTGCTATCAATGCCAAAGGGGGGGGAATTATTAAAAGATTAAGTTAGTTTTCATTGTTGTCAGCCCTTGAATAAAGTCCGACATCAAATTCCAGTAGCTGTGAAGGTATGGTCATGGAGCCCATAGTTGATTGAGGAATAAATAAATTAAGGTCAATTTATTTTCGTGTAATACTATCATAGATGGATAGTAAATGCCATTATGTTTCCCCCGTGGCTCCTTATGGTTGAGGAGATATGGCTTTGTAAAGATTGGAGGACCCTCAAGAATAATCTAGAATCTCCTAGAAGGTCAATAAGAAGTCAATTATTCTAGAATCCTCTAAAAATCTTGAATAAGTTTTCTAGTCAAAGTGGTTGCAACAAGAAGTTAATTGTTGGTAAAGTAGTTGTAACAAAGATATTATGAGTTTACTAATTATGGGTAAAGTAGTTGCAATAAGAAAGTATGCGTTGACCCTAAAATTAAGAAAAAGGGTAAAATAGTTATGACCCTAAAATGAGGAAAAGGGGTAAAAAAATTATGACCCTAAAATTAGAAAAAAGGTAAAACAATTATGACCCTAAAATTAGGAAAAATGGTAAAATAGTTATTACCCTAAAATTAGGAAAAAGGGTAAAACAATTGTAACAAGAAATTAATTAAGGGTAAAGTGGTTGAAAAGTAGTTAAATGTAAGAGTATAAATACACATCAAGAGTATCTTATTCTTACACACAAGTTCATTGAATATCTATCTAGTGAACACTTGATCTATTGGTGAATATGAGATAGCAAGGATGAGGTAAAGTAAAGGGGATGCTTGTTCCAGGTTGCAACAAAGTGTGATTATGCAACAGGGTTGTCAAATGTTATGAGGTATGTCATTGTGTAGGTTTTGAGGGTTATATATTTGTAATTTTATGGCTCATATTGGTGGCATGGACTGGTGATATTTTGGAGATTATGGTTTATGATTGATGCACATCTTGAGAGTTTTGGTACTTCTTTAGTACATGGTTTATGGCATATCTTGTGGAAAATGGTTGAGGCATATCGTATGGTCTTATTTTAAGGAATTTGTTGATATGGTTGAGTTGTTTGTGGTGATCTTTTCATATGATATATGTGACCAAATCTGATTTGTTGATGAGATTATAGTGACAGGTTCTATAGTGACATGTTTTTCAGTCACATGTTTTACAATGATAGGATTGGCATAGTTTGTGGTAGTGACAGTTGGACTCCATTTATATTTCAGGGTGGCAGGACGGGGCAAGGAAAGGGGGTTGTAGCCTCCTAGTTTGTGTCAGAAAACTAAGGGAGTTGTAGCTTCCTTCATGTTGGAGCCTGAGAAACTAGGGGGTTGTAGCCTCCTTCTAGTTGTAGTTGAAAAAAAAAGGAATTTGGTTCTTTCTTTGAATGTATTTATTATGACATATAAGAAAATCATTTTTTTTTCTCTCGCATTGGGTTTCCATGTAAAACTATGGTGTACTATGTTCTTGTGTGGTTGCTCATTGTTCATTGTTTATTTATACTGCTCATGATGTTTTGAATGCTATTGAAGAACTGCTCATAAAGTTAAACAATACATATTGTGGTTAAAAGTAATAAAAGTTCTCATACTAATTCACCCCCCCTGTTAATATTCCAACAACATTCATCCAAGGTTTGAAAAAGTATATAGATTTGAATGTTAAATTCATAAAAAAATATGGTGATTCAGAAGTTATCGTCAAATAGGTACGAAATACTATCCATTGTGTTTCAAATCATTTAAAAAATTACCAACAACTTTTTTTAGATTTTTTGCCAAATTTTACGGCCTTTGAAATTAAATCTATTCCTAGAGCCCTTAATTCAGGTGCAAACCTTGTTGCTAATGTGGCCTCAAAGATGATTCCATCTGAATAATTTTCCCATGAAATATTTTCAATCGAGCTGTTGTTTAGGAAATCTATTCCCGAAAACATAACCAATTGGATATTTTTTAATGATGATTATCACATAACAAGTTTTCTTACACAAGAAGGCACATACAAATATCTAGTCATCGATGAGAATCAACATGATTCAGAGATCAATTCCCCTTTACTAGATTGCAAGGCTACAAAAAAGATCATTCCAAAATCCATAGTCAAACTTGAATATTTTTATGATCTTCAAGATAGGTTAAAAACACAAATTAATTGCAAGACACATGGTTCTTCAATGAAATTTGAAATCATAAATTTGGGAACTACAAAAAATCCATAAAATGTTAATCTTGGATTAGGATGTACTCCTTCAGAAATAGATTATTTCATTAACCTCCTTAAAAAATATAAAGATATTTTTTCTTAGACATATGATGATCTAAAAAAGTACGATACCTCATTCATTCAACATGTGATTTCATTGATATTTGATGTCAAATCAGTTCAACAAAAATTAAGAAAAAAATCATCCTAACTTAGAACAACAAATAAAATAAGAATTAAATAAATTGTTATAAGAAAGGGTCATTTTTCCTGTTAGACACTCTTAATGGGTTTATAATATGGTCCTAGTTAGGAAGGAAAATTGGGACATTATAATTTGTATTGACTTTAGAAATTTGAATAAGCCATCTGAAAAAGATAATTTTCCCCTCCCTCCAAAGAAACAAATTTTGCAATCTGTGGCAGGATATGAAATTATGTATTTTCTAGATGGATTCTCAGGTTATAATGAGGTATTGGTTTCCAAGGATGATCAATTGAAAAAAAACTTCAGAACAAAATGGGGCACTTATGCATATAGAAATATGCCATTTGGATTAATAAATGTTGGTGCCACATTTCAACGCACCATGGATATATCCTTTAGAGGGTTTGTTAATAAGTTAGTGGTAATATATCTAGATGATGTCACTGTATTCTCTAAAAACATATCTAATCACATGCATCATCTCAAAAAAAAAATTGACCACTACAGAAAATATGTCATATCACATAATCCAAAGAAAATTGTATTTTCTCAAAAAAAGGGGAAGATTTTAGGATTCATCATTTCTAAATTAGGAATTTCGATTGAATTTGAGTATGCAACTTTTCACAGTTAATCATAATGCTAGAGAAACTTATGGACAAAAACCATGTGTGGAGTTTTGAAACGTATAGGTTTGGACGGTTTAGAACTCCACACACAGTTTTCATCTAGAACTTTCTCTAGAAATTTTGATTGAACCCGAAACAATCAAAGAAATATCATAAATTTCTTTTCCTCGCAATAAGAAAACCATGCAATACTTCTTAGGATGGATTAATTTCGTCAGACAATTTGTCCCAAGTTTTGCAGAGATAGTAACACCATTAAAGAATATGATTAAAGATGATGTTATTTTGAAATGGAATAACAATGAAATATAGTCATTTAAATAAATAAAGGAATCAATTGTAAAATCCCCAGCTCTAGCATTGCCTAATTTCAAGAAGGATTTTACTCTATGTACTTTTTCTTATGATTTTTCTTGCATTCTTGTTCTTACTCAGAAAAGTGATCAAGATACTAAAATACCCATTTATTTTATGCGTACAGTTTTTTAGGGTGCATAATTGAAGAATTCAGAAGTGGAGAAACATGCATATGCAATATTCAAGGTGGCCAAACACTTTATTTTCTCTTAAAATTACACACCAAAGTGACTACCCCTTATCCTTCAGTCCAAAATTTACTTGTCCAAAAATACCTTGGAGACAAAAGGGAAAATTGGATGACTACCTTGCAAGAATATGATTTGGAAATTAAAACTTCAAAAGTCATTCGAGGTTTATGCCTCTACAGACTAGCCACAGGGTCAATGTATTTTGAGCTTGAAAACAAAATTGCAAAGAAAAATGAGTCAGAAGCACAAATTAATGAAATTTGTCTTACTTCTAATTATTTTT
>ML787468.1:592050-613298 GCA_009831015.1 Picea engelmannii | reverse complement strand
GACACAGATTTTTCAAGAGGAAACCCAACCAGGGAAAAAACCTCGTCTTCTTAAGATGTTAAGCAAGCTCCAACTACGTTACATCTCATCTTTTATGAGCACCAACTCATAGAGGCTACAACCTCTGATTGCTAGCACCAACTGGCTGAGAGCACCAACTCCCACAGAATCCCAGCACCCACTGGGTGGAAGCACTGACTTCCTTTTTACTTCAGCACCAACTGAGTGAAGGCACCAACCTTCAGATTCTACAAGCACCCACTTGCATAGAAAGAGACATTCCTCTCCCTAGCACCACCCTACCACCCTTATTTGCCAAAATAAATATTGTTCAAATCAACTTGTTCATTCTGATATAGCTTGCTTACCCTTTCTGTTGATCTACTCTGCATTCTTCACTGTTTCTGATCTGTTGCTCTGCTTCACAGTCCTCTGCAGCCCATTCTCAACTTCTTCTCCTGTCACGCAGATTCTCCTCTCCCTTTTCTCACCTGCAGAGCTCTCTCCTCTTCTCCCTTAAGCAACCCTTCCATCTTGGTTCCAGTGCATTATATTGTTATTCCACATGCAGAGGTTTTCCTTGCTTTTCTCAACTTCAACTGCAGTTTCCCTTTCTTTCATTCTTTCTTCTGATTTTCGCATGCCAGCATTCTCCCTGATTTTCTGAACTGGCTCTTTGTATGCCTCCTCTACGCATGCCACATCATGCAACTGCAGTTTCCCTTTCTTTGATTCTTTCTTCTGCTTTTCGCATGCCAGCATTCTCCCTGATTTTATGAACTGGCTCTTTGCATGCCTCCTCTACGCATGCCACATCATGCAACTGCAATTTCCCTTTCTTTCATTCTTTCTTCTGCTTTTCGCATGCCAGCATTCTCCCTGATTTTCTGAACTGGCTCTTTGCATGCCTCATCTACGCATGCCACATCATGCAACACTGTGTTCTTCCTGTCTTAACTTCCAGTCTAAATTTAGACTAAAAGTCCTTCCACCGTCCAGAGTGATTAGAGACACCCAACTGGAAAAATCTTCCAGACTTGTCAAAGCAGATGAAGGACCCCCGCCAAACTCTGGATTTAGCAATGTTAAGCTTTGTTGATTGTGCATTATAGTCGTTTGATGCTGGCCACACCAATCGCGTTGTGAATGGCATTATTCGTGTATTTCTTAAAGAGAACGATTGGTAACTACTGCTGCTAGTCATGGTCGTGGCTAAGGTGTGCGTTTTGATCAACAAAGATCCAGTGTTGTTTCAGCATAGTTTACAGCACTGTGTTTCAGCATATGTAACATTACTATGTTTCAGCTATTACAGCACTGTGTTTTAGCATAAGTTCCAGCTCTGTTTCAACATTGTGTTTCTGCATTTTTGTTTCAGCATCTGCGTTCCAGCATCTGTGTTCCAGCATTTGTGTTTCAGCATTTGTGTTTCAGCATTTGTGTTTCAGCATCTGTGTTTCAGCTTCTGTGTTCCAGCATCTCTTGTGTGTGCTCTATAACCAACTGATTTCCATCAGTGACAACCTTGACCATCTGCGTCATCTCTGCTATAGCCATATTTCCAACAGGAAAAATATAGTATAGTTTCTCATCTCAACTATCAGTCTCACCATCGGGGGGGAAGAACATTATCTCCTCGGCTACCATCTATACCTATTTCCATCACCATACCTGCATGAAAACAGATTGGGATAATTTTATGATGAATTGGAACTAAAGAGGGGGGTTGTTAGGCCTGTAATCCTTCTCTCAACGTGGGAGAAGTGTTATTGAAGTGGCGGGTTGTCAGGCCCGTAAGGATTCTCTCAAGGTAAGATGATTTTTGGGAATTGAATTCCAAAGTGTTAATTGTAGCTATAGGGTTAGAGACTTCATGTCCAACTTGTTGTTGAAGCCTAGAAAGGATGTGGGCCATTCGATGGGGCACATTTCCTGGGTGGGACAAGAATGTGGGTAATTAGAGATAGTAGCTAGTTGAAGTTGGCACTTAAATCTGAGTATTATTGTTGTTAGCAGATGCAGTCTAGGATAGGAGTACCCTTTTTCCTAAGTCGATTTTAAGCCCAACTCAGGGGCGACCTGCTGTCAGTTTGTGGGAAAAAGATTCTATGGCTGGGAGGAAAGTCATAGGTTTGCATGGAGTTGGTGGCTATTTATACTAGATAAGTGGTTCACCATGTGCTTGTGTTGTCCCTTGACCAAGTTTTGGAGAACCTTGGTGATGGAGTCCCCCTACCTCAGCAGGGTTCTGTGACCTCCCGGTCTCTGGATCGATCTTCTTCTGAGATGAAATGGCCCTCTGGTTCTCTGCTGGAACCCTTTGAATGAATCCATAGGTCCCTTATTGAAACCTGCCTATGCGTCTGAGCACTAAGCATGAGCTTCACCCCCACGTGATCACTGGCTGTGACCACAGGCCTTGTCCAAAAATCATTCGTCGTGTTTCACGATTTCGTGAGCCGGGACTCCTTGTCTCACGACTCCTTCGCTCTTGCACTCCCGATTGACGAAATGATGAAAAGGGATTAACTCCACAGTTGGCTCCTCCCTTAATGCTCGACCATGCAACCACTACTTGTGACCACGATCCACTTTTTAGAATTTTGTAAATCGCGATTTCGTGATTCCAACTGCAAATGATTCTAGGTCCTTTGAACTCCCGGGTCCTGAAATGCCGAAAAGGGCTTAACGGGATTTGGCTCCTCCCTTAGCCTCCGTCCACATGACCACCACTCTGTTTCCATGCACTTAATGCCAAAGCGCTACTGGATTTCATGATTCAGGGAATCGCAATGCAAGTGTTCCCCTGTTCTCTGTCTTTCAAAATTTCGAAACCCGAAAAGGGCTTAACGGCTCCTTGGCTCCTCCCTTAAACCTTCTCCATGCGACCTGGTCCTATGACCTAGCGCTATTCCTCTGAACACTTTCGGGGTTTTGCAATTTGGGAAGAAATGTTGAAATATTTGTCTTTCGAATCCTCGGTCCAAGAAATGTCAAAATATCTCCCTCTAAGAGATCAACGACCCAGGCCCTTCTGGAACAAACGACTACGATCCCACTAGATCGATGGATTGAAATATTTTGGGCCTTTCCCCAAAACCTTGACCAATTTTCACGCGTCCTCCTTGATGGACGGTCCTAGTTCTTTCAGTGATTTCTATGAAACGCCGACCAGTTTCCACGTGTCCTCCTTGATGGATGGTCCTGGTCCTTTCGTGAATTCTCCTTTCATAATTTTTGGAGACTCTTCACTCTCGGTCTCTCGGTGTCTGAATCCCTGAAATGTGGGTCTCTTGACATGCGTCCTCTAAGATGGATGGTCCCAAATGCTTTCGGGACTTTGATAGGTCCTCTCTCGCCTCTGCTCTTACGAGGGTTAAATTTTGGGCATCTTTTATGGATCTGAAGGCTCACGGAAAATCGACACTTCTCCCTCGAAGTTTCTATCGTTCGTTCTACCCTTCTGTGTGGCTTCCCATGGATTAAACACCGTGCACCTTCTTCTGGATCTGATGGCTATCGGTCCTCTGCGCTAGATTTGATGGCCCAGATCTAATCTTGCGCGCGTCTCTTAGGGACTAAACCCCGTGCATGTATCCTTGATCCAACAGCTCTCATGCCACTGTGCTCCTGATCCAACGACTGGCGTGTTTTCATAGTTTCACGTCTCTGAGAGTCAAAATACTCTCCCTCTTATGTTTCTCGATACATGAAATGCCGAAAAACTTAAACCATGTGCACCTTACTTCGAGATCAACAGATGTTGATCCATGCCTCTAGATCTGACGGCTCAGATTTGAACATCTCCTATGTGTGCTCCTCTTGTCTGAACACTGACCTAATGGTCCAGATCTCATCTTCCCAGTGTTGATCCAACGATAGTTGTGCTTTTTGACTTAGAATATTTTCTAAGTCTCAAAGGTCTCGACCTTTGAATCTTCCTCTTGCGAGCCCAGTTCCTTTGGATCTCATCTGTGTTATAGAAATGCTCCCCCTCCTAAGCTTTGTCAACTCAAAAACCTTCAAAGGTTTTCCCTGTGCGCATTCTTCTCACGCTTTCTCTTCTGAGATTATGGGCTTAGGACAAGTCCACTCTCACACACTCTTGGTACTACTGAGTATTTCTATAAACTCAGATCTGAGAAGTTTTCTTGGAAAGAAAAATCCCTACGCCCACCTGGCGTTCATCTGCTCGATGCACACTTTGCAGAGCCTACAAAGTATTCAGAAACTCTATGAGTGTATTCTCTTCGACACTTCCCTTTCCTCAGAACTTGAAATAGAGTTCTTTGGTGCACTCTATGCACTCACTCAATTCCCTCTTGGCAGAGCTCTACAGAACCTTCAGTAGTTCTGTCTTCCCTAAACTTGAAACAAAGTTCCTTCCTATGCACTCCTTGCACCTCTACTAATGAAGGTTCAATGCTATACCTCTTGATATTTCCTAAGGTTACCTCACCTCTGTCAACGCACACCTTGTGGACTATGTGCACTCCTTGCACTTGGAAACTCCAAGATAGGAAGAAATTGAAACTTATGAAATACTTCACTAGTTATGCATTCAAAACACGAAATGCATAAAAAAAAGAAAACACATATAGACAATTCATGGTAGGAAAAACTGCTCTTCTATTGATTCAGAAATGCTTATACAAGGTGTTTACAAAGGCTAGACTGTAACAAGTCTTAGATCTCTCTCGAGACCTCTCTGCTCTGGTCTCTCCTCCTATCTCTCACCTATCACTCTCTACTCCTTGAGAGACTCTCTTTACAAAAGAGGGCTCCCTTGAGCTTATCCTCCTCCACTGCCTCTGTGCTATCGCTATCTCAGAGCGGCTCCTACAGTTATTTTACATAAATGGATGCCCAGTCTTGACTATGTCCTGGGATTGTTGTAGGCAACCATCAAAGGAAACCTCAACCACTACTTGTACAAAGGCTTGGTCTGGCATTAAAATCCTTACAACATTTATTGAAATTTCAAATTTCAAAATTGAGAGGGTTGTGCCTCTCCCTTTCTCCATTAAATGCATGATGGGTGTGCTAGCTAGATGGAATGTTGCTGACATGGAGTGATGCTTCTTCATCATACTCCTCAGCTGGAAAAATCATGATCTCCTGATCATGAGTTCCTCTTCTCCAGTGTTGAAATCCACCTGGATCCCAAACTTTCCCTTGGAGCTGTCCATCTTCTCGTCTGCTTCGTTGTTTCTGTTGTTGCTACCCTACTACTCTTGTAGGATCCCTTCTGCTCAACTTCTCGTTGCTAGAAGTCTCTACTGTTGAACTCAACATCAACCTTCTGATTTCTTCAATTACCTCGTCCAGTTGCTCTAGTGGTTGTCTCTTTGTATGTCGTCTTCTATGCCGCACTTTTGTCTTCTCAATGGGAATATATACTCGATCTCCCCTGCTATATTTATCTCTCTTTGTGGCACTAGGTGGCCACTTTGTTGTAGAATCCATCTCTACAATCTCCTCACTGAACTGTTGCTCAGCTTCTTCCTGTGCCAGTTTTGCTGCTGCCATTTCTCCTGTTGGCATACTTCCAGCTTCTTCCATCTTGGCTTGTTGGATGTGCAAACTTTGCACCATCACCCTCTTCTCTAGGGCTTCCAATTCTTCATACAGATCAACAAAATCCATGTTGTTTTCTTCCTCTTCTATTGCAGACTCCAGTGTTGTAGTCATTTCTGTTTCAACTTCCTGGATACAAATTTTGAGCAACTCGGCTGAATTCTCTTCTTCTTCTCCTTGGGACAACATCAGTGTCTTCTCTACTTCTTCCTCTTATTTTAAAATCTATGTTGGCTATCCTCCTTCTTTTGTTGCATCTACAACACATGATCTTGCCTCAATTGCGCTATCTGGTAGGAATACTCGAATTCCCCCAATCATCAGAATGCTCTTCTGATCCTCCTTCTGGATGGTGCAAGTTTTTAACTTGTCATCATATTCATTCACATGGTCTACAAAACCACATGAATATTCACTTATCAACACTCCTTGCTGACCTAAACTCACTCCTAAGTCCCTGAGACTTTCAAACAGTCTCACTTCTTTTCCCCTGCCCACCTGGCAATTTGGGAATTTTATGTTGCCCACTTGGCAGTCTATGAGATCCAGTGATCCCATATCATTTACCACTTGGAAATCTAAACTTTCACCACTGCCCCCTTGGCAGTACATGAGACCTTCCACCGATCTCTTTCTATTGCCCACCTGGCAACTCGAAAGTTCACTTCTACCCACCTTGTAGTTTATGATATCCTTTGCTAATCTCATATCATTTCCCTCCTGTCAATATGAATTTCCATGGCTATCCTCCTGACAGTCTATGATATCCTCCAATGATCTCATTTCATTGCCCACGTGGCAATTCGAAAATTCATCCTTGCCCTCCTAGAAGTTTATGAGATCTGAAACTGATCCCTCTTCCTCATCACTGAGGGTTCCTCCAACTTCTGGCTCATAGATGCGAACCAGCTCTGTGTCACTGAGGATTTCATCATACCTCAGCCACTTCCTCAACTCTTGTTGTTGTTTCCTGTCCAACAACTTTTGAACAGGCCATTTGGCTTTCCTGTTCAGAGGCCATTCATACCTTTAGTGTACTTTTTCCTCCTGTTGCATCTTCAATGTCAGTTGTTCCATTATCGCCCTTATCTCAACAAGTTCTTTTTCAATCTCTTCTTTACTCATCTGTTGGTGGTCTCCTCTTCCACCATGCTCATGGCCTTCAGTAGCCATTTTCATCTTTCACCTGCCCTCCTGGAAAGCATATGGATCACTCTACATCTGAGAGCATCTCCATGTCCTCCTACAGCTCACCTGGTTGTCTATCATTTGCTACACACCTTGCAACAATCTTCACAGAGAATCATTACTCTGACTCCTCCTTCACCTGCTATCTCCTTCGCCTGAAGTCTATAGATGAAAATATCAGCTCTGATACCACTTGATGGTATCAGACTGTATCCCTTCACAGTCCTCCTCTTGTCTGTGATATGCAAACAAAAAATCTGTTGGCTCTGATACCACCTGATGCAGTCCCCCTACCTCAGCAGGGTTCTACAACCTCCCAGTCTCTGGATCGATCTTCTTATGAGACAAAATGACCCTCTGGTTCTCTGTTGTAACCCTTTGAATGAATCCACAGGTCCCTTATTGAAACCTTCCTATGCGTCTGAGAACTAAGCGCAAGCTTCACCCCCACGTGATCACCGGCTATGACCACAGGCCTTGTCCAAAAGGTGCTCATCGTGTTTCACGATTTTGGGAATCAGGACTCCCTGTCTCACGACTCCTTCACTCTTGAACTCCTAGTTGCTGAAATGATGAAAAGGGAATAACTCCATAGTTGGATCCTCCCTTAACGCTCGACCATGCAACCACTACCCATGACCATGATCCACTTTTTGGAATTTCATAATTCATGATTTCACAATTCCAACTACAAATGATTCTAGGTCCTTCGAACTCCCAGGTCCCGAAATGTCGAAAAGGGCTTAATGGGATTTGGCTCCTCCCTTAGCCTCCATCCACATGACCACCACTCTGTGTTCACGCACTTAATGCCAAAGCGCTACCAGCTTTCGCGATTCGGGGAATTGTGATGCAAGCATTCTCCTATTCTCTATCTTTCGAAATGTCGAAACCCGAAAAGGGATTAATGGCTCCTTGACTCCTCCCTTAAACCTTCTCCAAGTGACCCAGTCCTCTGACCTGGTGCTATTCCTCTGAACACTTTCGGGGTTTCACAATTTGGGGAATCGCGATGCAAGCGTCCCGCTCCTTTGTCTTTCGAATCCCAGGTCCATGAAATGTCAAAATCTCTCCCTCTGAGAGATCAACAGCCCAGACCCTTTTGGAACCAATGGCTACATTCCCACTGGATCGACGACTCAAAATCTTTCAGGCCTTTCCCCAAAACCTTGATCACTTTCCATGTGTCCTCCTTGATGGACGGTCCTGGTTCTTTCGGTGATTTCTACGAAACGCCGACCAATTGCCACATGTCCTCCTTGATGTACGGTCCTAGTCCTTTCATGAATTATCCTTTCATGATTTTTGGAGACTCTTCACTCTCGGTCTCCTGGTGTCTGAATCCCCAAAATGTGGATCTCTTGACACGCGTCCTCTGATATGGACGGTCCCAAATTCTTTCGGAAATTTGATAGGTCCTCTATCTCCTCTGCTCTTACGAGGGTTAAACCTCAGGCATATTTTCTAGATCTGACGGCTCATGGAAAATTGACACTTCTCCCTTGAAGTTTCTGCCATCCGTTCTACCCTTCTGTGTGGCTTCCCAGGGATTAAACCCTACGCACCTTCTTCCGGATCCGATGGCTATCGGTCCTCTATGCTAGATATGATGGCCCAGATCTAATCTTCTGCGCATCTCCCAGGGACTAAACCCTATGCACGTATCCTTGATCCAACGGCTCTCATGCCACTCCACTCCCGATCAACCGTTTGGTTCATTTTCGGAGTTTCACGTCTCTGGGAGTCGAAAGACTCTCCCTCTTATGTTTCCTGGCACACGAAATGCCGAAAAACTTAAACCATGTGCAAGTTACTTCGAGACCAACATATGTTGATCCATGCCTCTAGATCTGACAGCTCAGATTTGAACATCCCCTATGTGCGCTCCTCCTGTCTGAACACTGATCTAATGGTCCAGATCTCATCTTCCCAGTGTTGATCCAACGATAGTTGTGCTCTTCCTCCTGAGCTTTCTTGACTTTTTGACTTAGAATATTTTCTAAGTCTCAAAGGTCTCGACCTTCGATTCTTCCTCTTGTGAACCCGGTTCCTTTATATCTCGTCTACGTTATAGAAACACTCCCCCTCCTGAGCTTTGTCAATTCAAAAACCTCGAAATGTTTTCTCTGTGCGTGTTCTTCTCGCACTTTCTCTTCTGAGCTTATGGGCTTAGGACAAGTCCACTCTCGCACACTCCTGGTGCTACTGAGTATTTCGCTAGAATCAAATCTGAGAAGTTTTCTTGGAAAGAAAACTCCCTATGCCCACCTGGCATTCTTTTGCTTGATGCACACCTTGCAGAGCCTACAGAGTATTCAACAACTCTGTGAGTGTCTTCTCTTCGATGCTTCCCTTTCCTCAGAACTCGAAATAGAGTTCTCTGGTGCACTCTATGCACTCGCTCAATACCCTCTTGGGAGAGCTCTACAAAACCTTCAGTAGTTTTGTCTTCCCTGAACTCGAAACATAGTTCCTTCTTATGCACTCCTTGCACCTCTGTTGATGAAGGTTCAACGCTATCCCTCTTGATCTTTCCTGAGGTTACCTCACCTCTGTCAACGCACACCTTGCGGACTATGTTCACTCCTTGCACTCAGAAACTCCAAGACAGGAATAAATTGAAACTTATGAAATAATTCACCAGTTATGCATTCAAAACACGAAATGCATAAAAACATGCAAACACATACAAACAATTCATGGAAAGAAAAACTGCTCTTCTATTAATTAAAAAATGCCTATACAAGGTGTTTACAAAGGCTGGACTGTAACAAGTCTCAGCTCTCTCTCGAGACCTCTCTGCTCTGGTCTCTCCTCCTATATTTCTCCTATCACTCTCTACTCCTTGAGAGACTCTCTTTACAAAAGAGGGCTCCCTTGAGCTTATCCTCCTCCACCGCCTATGTGATATCACTATCTCAGAGCGACTGCTACGGCTACATTACATAAATGGATGCCCAGTCCTGACTACGTCCTGGGCTTGCCGTAGGCAACCGTTAAAGGAAACCTCAACCACTACCTATACAAAGGCATGGTCTGGCATTAAAATCCTTACAACATTTATTGAAATTTTGAATTTCAAAATTGAGAGGGTTGCACCTCTCCCTTTTTCCATTAGATGTGTGCTGGATGTGCTGGTTGGCTGACATGCTGCTAACATGGAGCGATGCTCCTACATCACTTGGTCATGTTTGAATATTTTTGGGACTTCGACAGGCTGGTCGAATACAGAGCACAAGGCGAAGCGAAGATCGTGGGATCTCTCCCTCTTTTGTAGGCTTTTTGGGTTTAGGGTTTATGTAACAGGTATGGGATGTTGACCCATGGGTTTTACGCATGATTATGCCCCATTTGTAATGTATAAATAGAAAGCTAGGCGATGTAATTAGGGGAGGTTGTGTGATGTTATGCTAAGTGCAAATGATGTAAGTGGTTGTATATATGTGATTGATTTATCTCCATGTATACAATGTATTAAAACTTACAGAGCTAAGTGAAAGTGATTGTAAGAATCTTGTGTGTAGACTATGTAAGTAGGCTTTCTGCTGTGACCTAACTCGGGGAAGGAGGATCTGGCGAGGTGCACACAAATATCTTGTCCTATGTGGAGTAGGGATTGAGGCTCTGTGCATGTAAATATATTGACATAAGATAATAAAGAAGAAGAAGAGTTGGTGGATGTAGCCCCACGCTGGGGGTGAACCATGTATATCATGTGTTGTGATTTCTTTGTGCTATATAGTTGACATGTTATTGATGTGATTTATGCTTAGTGTTGTAATATTTATATTGGATGCATATGATATAATAAATTAGTTCTTAGTGATGTGAATGAATGTTAGATCTGATCTATTTCTATGTGTTGAGTGCCTGGATGTGTTATATCTTGTCGAATACTGCGTTGATTTGGAATTAGGGTTCTAACCTACGATGCGAATAATGGTTAAATACTAATGAATGTTAAATACTAAGTGCTTTATTAAGTATTGTGATCATAGATATGTGTCCCAGCTAGGTTGTAGACACTTCAGTCCTGCAACCACCCTTGCCTCTACCTCGGGTGAGACTTCATCTACTTCGCAGGTGTTTCCGAAAGGGTCAGTAGTTAGGGTATTGTTGGTGTGTTGTTGAAGCGTTGAACCCCAGGTCTACCCTTGTGCCAACAAATGGGTCCATTGCTGGGACCTAAAACTGTGATTGTTGGGAACTGGGGAAAAGATAAATATATGTGGGTAGATCTGCTACTGCAGTGCACAATACTCTACTTGACTTCCGAAGCTTTGTACTAAGAAAGGAAGTCTGATCTAAAGAAAAGAGGTAAGATCTTAAAGATTTGTGCTCTGAGAAATGTAAGATAAGTGGAATTTTTTGTTTCGAAAGAATGAATCTCAGTATGACTGATAGATTTTGTCCTAGCCTAAAAACTAGGGCACATCTAGAAGAAATAATATTTTATATGAGTAGATCTTATAGAAGTAATGAAAGATATGTTATTCCTATGCATAGAAAGGATTTTTAGACTGACAAGTGGATGTAGGATCCTAGAAAGAATTTTTTTCAGGTTCAACACTATGATCCCAGTGCACAGTACAAGAAAGGTTGCGGATGATTTAAGAGAAAGAGAGGATTGACTCTTTGTTATAGTTGCAGAAGACCGGGACATCTTGCGAAGGAATTCCCTTGTAGAGGTCCTAGTTGTGTTTGTTGTAAATCTATGGGCCATGAATTTTTTGACTTCCCTACAATGATTGCTAAAGTTGAAAACATGAATATGAGGCAAGAAAACCATGAGAAAGGTCAAGAGACTAAGGATATGATAGAATCCCAGAAAGAATCAGAGATTATATTATTGCAAATGAAAGAAACCCTGAATGATCATAGAGACGTTAGTTTATCAGAGACCTTAAAAGAAAAGGAGTTCATAGAAATAAGAATATGAGACTTTGACATTGATTGTGTTCTAGACGAAGAAACACAGGTGAATATAATGACAGAATGTACTTGGGAAATTATGGGAAATCCTTCTATGGTTCCTTCATTGGGAGGAATAGGATTATTTAAATGAGAGATGATAACTCTATGTGGAAGACTTACCCAGGTACCTTTGAGTGCTCATGGAACTTGGACAAAAGATTAATTCGATGTCATTATGTTTGTTGAGAACAACGACCCCTTTTCACTTTTGCTAGGAAAAACCTGGATTGAGAAAGATTAGGTCCGTAGGAAAGAAGAAGAGGAAGCTCTGGAACATAAAAAGAAATAACTAAGGGATTTCATTTCTAGGATAATAGCACACTTAATGGAAAAGCAAGAGGACAAGTCAAAGCTAATAAGGGCCAGCTATTTGGCTATCAAAGTTGAAAGAACACAGGAAGACTTGAAAAACCTGGCCATGCAGGAGAGTAGAGCACCTACTCCCAAAAGAGAAGAAGTATTACCCTCGAACCCTCTGAAAAATCCTCAGCAGTGCGAAGTTACTATATCAAGAGGAGATAAGAACAAGAATGGAAATAAGAATCCAAAGATGCAAATCAAAGGAAAGAAATCTAGAAATCTTAGAAAGAAGAAAGAAAAGTTAGAAAAATTGCAGGAAGTTCCTGAGAGGACTTCACGGAGGGAAGGTTTGAAGAACTTGAACTTCGTCAGAATAGCAGAGCAGTGTAGATTGTCACTTCGCCACGATGAAGCAATATGACCGTTGGAGGCGTCTTAACTATTATCATGATGCTCTAGAATGGCTAGAAACAAAGTTATTTCCGAAGTCATTGCCATTGGACTGTTAGGACCGTGCCATAACAGATGGAATCGTATTGATTGAGGCTTTTTGACCCGTTGGAGGAATCCGTTATGACGTTGTCTATTTATCCTATGGAATGTTGCACCGAGAACAATTTTGTGAATTGTGATTACCCGAGCCCATGGAGAGCTGGCGATTACCACATTGTTCTTATTGAGACCTCACCACCCGTTTTGTTACATTGAGTGTTTTTTCACTGACCTGAGATATCTGATCTCGAGTGTGTATGTTGGGTGACTTTAGCACAGTAGAGAAATCCATCGAAGAGATCCTCATATACCTCATGGATGAGAAGCTCATGTCTGTAGGAGCATGGGCCTCATCGACTAGAGGATTGCAAGCCTCCCCATCAACTACACGTCGATCTTCACCCTCTAGAACTTCGACAGAGAGGCAGAGAAATCATAGCGATGACTTGGAGAATGTGAAGATCATCCCATCTATCCTTCCCGACTACATATGGCCTCTGGCTAGCATGATTAGTCATGATAATGTCCCAAGGGACTTCTACTAGACATTGATCACTGTGTACCTCTCGAAGGGGATACGCGCAGTTGGACCACAGTTGGGACATATTCTAATGTTGAAGATTAGTGAATTAAACTTGGGATATCAGAAGAACTATGGCATCCTCGCACCACACAAGTATTTGACCAAGACAATGGGGAAGAATTCAAGGATAATCCCCCATCCATGGACCATGGACATTGCGAGGTCCACCATCCTTAATGTGATGAAGATACCACACTTCGAAAGATATCAAGAGGTTAACGCATGCGTTAAACTCCTCCTGCCTTTCTATAATGGAATTTACTTGTGGATGGATAGATAGATCACCGTAGATCCATCATTGATCCATCGAATCACCAGGTTAAGCATGCAAGGACCAGACCCACAGGACTTTTACCCGAGGAAGGCTGCAGATTGTGCCCTGGCACAGAGAATCAAAGACACCTATGGAAATGTGGAGAAGGGGAAGCAGGGCTACAAGGTAGCCTCCATCCAGAATGGCATAGTGCACCTCTCCTTCCAGTTGATCACTAGTAAGCTCGTCAAGAAGAATAAACCAACGTAGGTCACGGGGTTTGTCGTCGACCTCGTAGGAAAATGCATTGAAGGGCTGCAAATGAACTAGGCGAGCTACCTTGTCAACCAGTTAGAGAAAGACTGCCGCAAATCTATGAGTTCCATTTCAATTGGTTTTTTATTCTTGTTTCTTTCATTTCTTGGGAGATGCTAGAAGGAGAGACCTTCCCTGAAATTTAGCCATTCCAACCACTAGCTGTGAAGTTCACTACACTCTGGTATTCAAGCGACATGGCAAAAAAATGGCAATCGAACATGGTGTTCCACACATACTATTTACAGCTAAAGAGGGACATCGAATCCTTCCCTCGCATGACGCCGAACACCCTTCATAGTTTCAGTCCAATAGTGAAGTTCCACGCAAATAGGCACTTCATCTATATCACTGCACGTGGAGACAAACACAAAGAGGAGCTCCAATCCTACTATAATCTCACAGAGGAGGACATGGAATAAATAACCAAGGAATGGCCTGCAGAGTTCCTTGTACTAGTCGACCAGGCATAACTCTCCGACCCTGACCTCATCGAAAGCCCTATGGTCACTCGAGAACAATATGATGCACCTAGCAGTAGCAAGAAGAAAAAGAAGGAAAAGGTACATGAACTGAACAACGCATCAGAGGAGACTCCATCAGATTCACCTGATGGGGGAGGAGGTGATGAAGTAGAAAAATAAGAGGATGAAGGGGAATAAGAAAAGAAAAAACAGGGCAAAGTAACACCACCTAAAGATCCCCTGACAGAGACAAAAACATCCAATAAAAGAAATGTTTCCCCGACGAGACCTTCATCGCGAAAGAAGTCAAAATCTAGTAAGCCCAAGTTGCAGATTATGCTCACGGTGGATGACATCGACCTCTTCATTGTTGTTGTATCAGATACCTCAGAGGATAATTTACAGCACAACAAAGCAAGATAGGATACCATGTATGATAGGATTGAAGAAGAGTTGAAAGGGGTACAACAAGCCCTCTACTCTAGCTGTGCAATGTCTACTGCGCAACTCTCATAAGAAGGAACAAAGTTGGGAGATGAGCCTACCCAGCTACACAGAATAGAAGATGTGATAGAATCTCTCCTTCATCATGTCTAGGAAGAAAATGAACAGGCCACAGAGGCATTGAAGCAAGCAAAGGAGGAAGTCATAGAACAACATTGGGTTTCACAACAAGAAAAAGATGACCTCTAGGTGAAGTTTGCAGAGGATAGAGCACATATATAGAAGGAGAAAGAACAACTTCTCGTAGAGAAGATGTGAGTTAAAGAAGCAGTCACCAGAGCACTTTTCTCTATGACGGGATTAGAATAGATGGAAGAAGACATAGTGCAAAGTCAAGTGGGGAAGCCTATTGAAGCCATTCAACAGCTCCAACAAAGAGTAGCAGAACTGGAATTACAAGTAGTGCCAAGAACTCCACAGGAAGTGCGGGATGAGAGGGAAGAAAATGCCTGGAGCGTAGTCCAGAGAATCAAGGCATTGGCCTTAGAATGCAAATATCTCATCAGTCGAAGTGCGCAAACATATGCGCGCCTTGCAGAGGACCCATAACTAAGGATACTAGAGTCACATCTCCAAGAGGCAAAGCAAAAAGAAGAAACAGTGCAAGCACAGTTGAAGCCACTATCAGCGGTCGAGAGGATGAAAAGGTCCCAGGAACAGTGCATGGTTCAACAAAAAGTCTGTGCTATCCAGAGTAAAGTCATGGAAGTGACCCAAAGGCTCTAGCCAGTATAGGATCAAGCTTGCACTCTTTTTTATGAGATTGAAGGACAAGGTGCATAGATAGAACAAGTGGTCATCATGGTGGAACAATGGTTGGAAGGGCCTATGACTGAGAAATTTATTTATGAGTTTTTCGAGTAGGAGGCTCTGGCTAAGAAGCAAGTCGAGGCAGCTTGAGAAAAACTCAAGGCCTTTGAGGTAGAGTTAACCAGATCAGAGTGATTCGGGATGAGTCATAGGTGAGTGTTGGGGCTTGTTGGACCTTGACCAAGTTTTGGAGAACCTTGGTCATGTTTGACCATTTTTGGGACTTCGACAGGCTCGTCGAAGACGGAGTGCAAGGAAAAGTGGAGATCGTGGGTTCTTACCCCCTTTTGCGATATTCTTGGGTTTAGGATTTATGTAACAAGTATGGGATGTCAGCCCATGGGTTTTACCCATGCTTAGGCCCCATTTGTAATGTATAAATAGAAATCTAGGCGATGTAAGTAGACAAAGTTGTGTGATGTTATGCTAAGTGCAAGTGATGTAAGTGGTTGGATCTATGTGATTGAGTTAGCTTTATGCATACAGTGTGTTAATGCTTGCAAAGCTAAGTGAAAGTGATTGTAAGAAGCTTGTCTGTAGACTGTGTAAGGAGGCTTTGTGCTATGACCTAACTCGGGGAAGGAGGATCTAGAAAGGTGCACGTAGATCTCCTGTCCTATGTGGAGTAGGGTTTGAGGCTTTATGCATGTAAAGATATTGATGGAAGATAATAAAGAAGAAGAAGAGTTGGTGGACGTAGCCCCACGCTGGGGGTGAACCATGTATATCCTGTGTTGTGATTGCTTTGTGCTGTATAGTTGACATGTTATTGATGTGATTTATGCTTACTGTTGTAATATTTATATTAGATGCGTTTGATGTAATAGATTAGTGCTTAGTGATGTGAATGAATGCTAGATCTGATATTCTTCTATGTTCTAATTTCATGGATGTGTTAGATCTTGTTGAATACTATGTTGTTCTGTAATTAAGGTTCTAATCTGTGATGTGAATAAGGGTTAAATACTAATGAATGTTAACTACTAAGTGCTCTATTAACTATTGTGATCATAGATATGTGTCCCAGCTAGGTTCTAGAAACTTGATTCCTACAACCACCCTGTTGGCAACAATAATATAATCTCTATTTTTACAAGTCGCCTACACAGGGTATTTAAATTCTCGTTACTCGTCACAACCTTTCTCATTAAATGACACTTGTTACTCGTCTCTTTCTACGTACCTGCTTTTCAATTTTTTTTTTCATGACTGGAAGCATGAAAACTCACAGCTGGAATTCATACTTGATTTCATTAAAGGGTTAATGTTCATATGGTCTATTGTCGAATTGTCATATTTCTCTATGAACATGGTTGTTTTCATGGTTATAACCCCTTGGTATTGAACACGCCTTGGTTACATGAGTATATAACCTCCACTATTTTAACACTCGACTAATGTTAATGGGGTTTTGATTTATAAATTTTTTATTGATTTGATTGTTTATTTGATATATTAATTTTGTGATCAAATCGTGGATATGCGTACTATTGTTTTCAACTGTTATGATCATTGTGCGTACCATTATGCTGAGGTGTCATTCCAAGTACAACATGGTATTATGGTTTTTCATGGCCTTGATCTACACGACTTCTCTCACATGCATGGTAATTAACGCTCCTGCCTACCATTTCAAGCTATCTTTGCATTGCATTGAGGAAGCTCGGGGCGATGGATCTGTGTTTATTCTATCAAACCCTACCTCCGAATCCCATGTCGATTCCTTGCTGTTAGCCATGGATCCTGTGGTGAGGATTGAGCCCAATGGTGTCCAGACATTGTTATCATTTGACAATGCCAAAGATGACTTAGAAAGGAATGGCTAGCGTGTGTTTGTTGAAAAGTTCGAGGGTTTTAATTTAAGAGTTACTCAAGAATTCGTGTTGACATTCGACGGTTGCAGAGAAAAAATAGGAGACGTCCAGCTTGAGTTAAATGAATATTTTATAAGCCAAGCCACCGGTCTACCAGCTGTGGGACAAAAATGGTTCAAAAACTCAAAGGTTGAAGAGGTTCCCTGGTAATTGTTGTTCACCTCAAGGAGAATTACCAGCTGTGACCGAGGTATGCTTGTCTCAGCTTTAAAACCTAGATGGCATGATCTGTTAGCTATTGTGAAACAGTTCGTTACCTATGAGGGGAGATATGGGTTGGTTTTCTTGTATCACTTGCGATTGCTCATGAGTTTTATCGATTTCCCCCTGAACATGCCCTATTTTCTCCTTCGAAGTCTATACAAAATGGCAAAGCGGTTTAAAAGGAAGAAGTTTGAATCTAGTCTTTTCCACCATTGTTTGATCAAGATTATTATTATACATCAATTGAAATTAAATAATGAGTGTTCGGATGCTTTTCTGTTATGAAATGGTTTTGGTAGCAGTGAGTTGGGACAGGTTGACAAGCCTGTCATCACAGAAACCCTCGTGAAGCCTACCATCTCTCCTCCTTCACTCTTTCCCTGTGATCCTATTTCTAATTTGGAACCCTCAACCTATCCTGACACTACCCAACCCGACACTCTACCAGATTCGTATCCTAAGGGTGGTGTTAAGGCTGTTAAAAAATCCACAAGAAAAAAGTGTAAATGCAATGTTGATATCAATTATAAGAGTAAAAGGGCCACTTGTTCGGTTTCACGATGTGCCCGAAATAAACCCAATCCTTGTGCAAACCAAAACGCAATTGTATTAAGCGAGTATTCCGATTCAGAAATTGAAATATTCCTGGCCGAAGAATATCCATATTCATATGGACTTTGCTCTGATAAACCCTATGATTATGTTACAAACATTCCACCGTGTCTAAAAGATAATCTCGATTTCCCTGGAATCAAACTCAGTAATGAACCTACAATGGAAAATTCCCCACCTGTTAATACTATCACTGCTAATACACAGTCTATTCAGCCACAATGTAATGAATGTCGATCACGGATCGATAGGTATTACAAAGACGTTCCTTTACTTCAGTCTCAGCTTAAATCCTTGGAAGACCAGGTGAATTTTCTAATGAAGGAGAATAGAATACTTCAATATGTAGCTCAAACCAAAGACAAACGCCAAAAAACCACAGGGTCTGTTGTTTTTAAGAACGTCGAAGCAACAACTGCAATAGTAAATTCAAATATTGCTTGATTAAGTCAAATCTCTTAATTTGAGGTATGATTTAAAAAAAAATAAGTTTAGGATGATTTTGTCTTTTCAAATTAGGATACATGATTTGTTTTCATAGATTACCTTTAGTTTGTTTTGATTTATTCAATAAAATATGATTCTAGTTATAATTATAACTAGCTACATAATCGTGAGATTCTGTAGCTAGTTAGAAAAGTTCGAGTTACTTGTTTTGATAGATGAAAATACATCTGAAATCTTTTATTCTTATGTGTTTTCAGGAACCTATGATTCCTAAGGATATTTGAAGCACTTTTGTCATCTCTCAGCATACTATCTTTGTGTTTTCTTAGAATAGGTTGTTAGTTTTTGGTATCAAGTAGAATCTGGGAGGTTGCATCCCCCACATTTTTTGGAACAAATTAGATGTTATCAACATGAAATGTTTTGTTCCTGTAACCTATATAAATGTGTTGTTTTGTAAACTGGATATCATCGCTATCTGGGAGAAAAAAACTATGGATTTATGATTGACAGACTTGAATATAAGATGATATTTGCACAGCTTTAGCTTTGATATATCGTGTTTTTATTCAAGTTATGGTCCTTTCGATTTGTAATTAAATTGTGACTACTTTAGATATCATGGTTTATTGCAGATTGGTGTGATGAAATTTATATGATATCCATGTTTTATGTCCTGTATGTAACATACAAGTAATTATTTTGTTCAAATTTGAGATTAGAAGATTCATCTTCTTTATTCATTGAACATTTATACACAAATTTTTGCAGCAGGATTTATCTCAATGTGGTCATTTGTGAAATTATAAAATTGTTGTTACTACATCTCTTATATGTTCTGTCATTTTCATTCACTCATTACTGCTTTGCGTTTACGAGAAGCATTTGTAAGATTTGTTGCGGGTTTACCTCATGAAACAACGAAATTGGATGCCATACATATGATCAATAGGAGATGGAATTACAGGTTAGTTTGCTCGTTTTATTTTATTAGTTTGATTAATATAGGAATTTCCTGTAATCTAAACACATTTTTACTGTCTGTTATCTTTGTTTTTCAATTAGATAGTTGGTTATTTCATTTCTGGTGTATAAACATTATAAAAAATAAATCAAAAAAGACTGAATGATAGTTTTGTTGTCGTTAAGTAAATCAATTCATATTCGATTTTCGCAGATTTAGATTAAAATTTGCATTCTGTAAATGTTATACATATATTAGAGATATAATCATTTGGATACATTGTACATATAATAAGTAGAGCTATTTTATAAATATTAGTTAGCAAAGTGTAAGTATATATTATTTTTGTATATAGTTTTCAGCGAGTGTTTTTCATTAAGTTATTTTATCTTCTTTAGTTTTGTTTTTCAAATTCATAGGACTTAGATCGGCCAACGGAGTCGCTAAACCCGTTGGAGTGGATTAATCCAAACGGCTTGGGTTAAGTAGACAACCCCGGACCGGATTCACTCCTCCAGTTGACGAGCGGTCAATTTCGCCTGTCAACAAATGGCACTAGAAGGAGGGCCTGAAAATTATTAATGGCACGAGGTGGTCATAAGAATCCTCCACCACCTACCCGCTCACCTATAGTGACTAGAAGTCATTCAAACGACAACATTGTCCCTCAAACAACAACCACATCAAACGACGATCTACGGATCACAGTTGAACCAATAACTCAAAATCCTACGGGTGGTGACATACAAGAGATTGTTCTCCAATCTCTCATAAGAACACACAGTGTCTTCGCCCGTTTAAGAAAACCAAACCAACCTTTGGACCAACCATTAGACTTATATGATATCAGAGAACAACTTGGAGGCACTGACCTTACTTTAAACCCTACAGATCCAATCCTCACTCCTGCAGCAGGAGGATCTGGTATACCACCATCACCACCTCCTTCATATCCTTCTTCTTCTGGAGAAGAGTCCTCTGACGAAGGCAGTTCCTCATCCCAGCCTTCAACACCACCCACACCTATGGCCAACCAAAACAATCCCACCAGACCCTGGCTTGACCAAGATGTAGTGGCCATACCTGGGCCTCAGCATCCCTTACCCAAACACCCGGAGAAATGGCTCCCTAAATTTGACCTGGACTCTAAACAGATCACCAAAGATCACATCAAAAAGTTTATGTTATCCATTAGACTCTGTAGTGTCAAGCACAAAGACATAGTCTATAGATTTTTCCCCTACACCTTTGAGGGCAATGCCTCTACCTAGTACTTTGCCCAATAGCCCCACACCATCATGTCATGGGAGAAGTTTGAATCCTATTTTCTTGAGAAGTTCGAAGATGACAAGTCTCCAGAAGTTCTAGTCACGGAGCTTTCTAGTTTAAGAATGAACCCCAAAGAGAAGATCAAAGACTTTAATCAAAGGTTCTTGACACTAAAGAACTGAATGCCTACAGATTCGATGTGTTAAGTACCTATACCAGATCTGCAAATATACTTCAATATTACCAAGCATAAACCATAAACCATTCACCATAACATGAACATAAGAAATAGAGAAAACCCTTGAGGTAGGGTAACACCATATATTAATCCTTATGGAAGGATAAAACTCCTTAAGCAATCCTTGCTTGTACAATCACAATATTCTTCACTATGTTTCATTACATTGCCTAGACTTCT
>ML787468.1:568830-591853 GCA_009831015.1 Picea engelmannii | reverse complement strand
CCTCCCTAGGTATACCACATTCCATCCCCCTTCACATGTTTCGTCCTCGAAACATTAGAAGAAACCATACAATATGACCGGCTAAGCAATGTAGCCAATTGGTACCAAGTACGACCATCCATCCATCCCAATGGAAGTTGAACATGATGTCTATCTGCTACCTTTGCACCCTTATCTTTCCCTGCATCATGTCACGATTGCCCTGTCTTTATCTGTATCTTTCCTGTCTGGTGCCCTGCTGGTGCATAAATGTGTTCATGCACATGCCCTTGCCTTGATGACTTCTGCATCTCTATATGATGTGGATGGCGATATACAACAACTGTAGGAATTTGTTCTTCTTTCTTCAAATCTGAAACACTTTGTGCCTTTGAGTCAATGACCTCCTTAGCTTCCTAATTATGTCCTTCTTGTAGTTTTTCTTCATCTCCTTTTGTAGACTCTGCCTCTCATTCAACTTCAGACTGGACAATAACTTCTGTGATAGCCTCCATGGGTCCATATTTCTTACTAAGAGACACATCCTGCAATGTAATTTTCTTTTTCTTGTACCACAACTTTAAAAACTTCTTTTGCACATTAATATTAATGGTACCCACTGATTCGATCCAAGGATATCCCAAAACAATATCCACTTCATCTATATCCATAGCATAAAAATATGAATGCAACACATATTTATCCATGGTAATCTTCAAATCTTTAAAAATTTGAACATTTTCACCCTCAACATGTGTGCTTTGAATATTCTTTATTGTAACTTGCAATCTATTAACCAACTGAACATTGATAAAATTATGCATGCAACTAAGGTTAATAGAAACAACGATATTTTCTTTATGAATACAACCATGAACCTGTAATATAGATTTTTCACATGAAAATAAAATCTTGGTTCTCTCTTTATCCTCATTTTCTCCATGAGACCACTTCTCTAACAATATTTTTTCAAATTCTACATTGGAAAGTCTCATCATCTCCTGATAATCAAGCGATTTCGACCAAATGGCAGCATCACCTTGCAATTTGAGAGCTACCCAATGGGGCCAAGTATCTCCCCATATTGATTTTCTTTATTTAATGAATGATTCAATCCTAGGGTCATCACATTTCCCTGTAAAATACATCTTGCTATGAAAAAACCTCAAAAAATAGATCAATAAGTCACGGCAAAAATTTGAGGCTTTTTCCGGAAAAACCCTGAAAAAATGCTGAATTTAAAATGTTCATAACTTTACTTCCCAAACTCTGTTTCGGCTGATTTTTTTTTTGAAATTGGGTATTTTTTTGAGAGGAATTCAAATACCCAATTTTTTTTTTCAAAATTCAGCTTGTAAAACTTTAGATCTGAACCTGAAGTGCGCCGCCCTCTTTTTCTTCCCTAAAAAAATTTCTGCAAAAAGAGAAAACAAATCTTCCCTTCTTTGGCCAAGGAAAGTGCTCTGATACCAACTGTTAAGTACCTATACCAGATCTGAAAATATACTTCAATAATACCAAGCATAAACCATAAACCATTCACCATAACATGAACACAAGAAATAGAGAAAACTCTTTAGGTAGGGTAACACCATATATTAATCCTTATGGAAGGATAAAACTCCTTAAGCAATCCTTGCTTGTAAAATCACAATATTATTCACTATGTTTCATTACATTGCCTAGACTTCTTTATATAGCTCTCCCTATCTCCTAGGAACCTTCTAGAGAGCCTTCTCACATTTATTACATCCAACTACCATAGTGGACCTTTATTAATATAGTGGACCTAGTCCACCTTACATTGAATGACCACATTCCCATATATTAAATGACTTCCACTAATAACACATAAATAAATTCCCCTTGGGTACCTCCCTAGGTACCCCATATTACCTCCCTAGGTATACCACACGATGTCTGCCGAGAATCTTATCATAGCATATTATACGAAAGCCTTACATCAAAGCATAGCCATTTGGGTAAAGAGATACAAGAAATCCACGTTGTTAGAAGCCTTCAAAGAGGCCAGTCAGATCGAGAAAGACATCCTCAGCTTAAAAGAAATTATTAGCAATGAAATAGAGACTAGTTCATCTTCCAAAAAGAAAATCGAAATCCTCCCTAGACCTTCCGAAAACAAAGCCCAACCTGAAAGCTCAGATTTAGAAAACTTACAGAAAGTCGTTCAAAAAATTTCCAATCAAGTTATAGATTTGAAAAGGACGGCTGAAGAAGCTTCTTCAAGCAAAGGGCCTTACAAACCCCCGTTTAGGAATCCTTTTCCCACCAACCAACCTAATTCAAATACTGAAGGCCTAAATCTAGAAAGCCTGCAATTCGCTATTCAAACGATTCTAGAAGCACAGGATAACTTGATGCCTCCTAAAATCCCTGAGGAAGTAGCTGAAAAAGAGACAGTAGAAGAAGATGAATCCTCTCCAAACATTTTTGGTCATTTTTCGGATAGTATTTTTCAAGCTAATTTCGAAACAGTGCATCCTTACAATACTAGGAGTAAGACAGCAAACAAGCCTTCTTCTTAAATCACTACGACTTTACCCCCAAAACAGTCTAAATCAACTGAGACTAAACAAAATTCAATAAACCCAAGCTTAGATTATGATTTGGTTGAAGATCTAAAAAATCTTAGGGCTAATATTTCTGTTTATGAATTATTAAAATTCCCTTTTCTTCTGCAAAAAATGCTACAGAATATTGCAGAGAACAACAAAAATGACAATCCAAGCAGTAACAAAGGTGTTCAAAACAACCCCAAAGTTCCTCAGAAGGCCTCCGCCAAAACTACTTCTGATTCTCATGAGAAAAGAGACCTTCATGTAAATAATGTAACAAATGTAGATAAATTAGTTTTAGAGGCCATGAGTAAAAAGAAACAAGCTTCCACCATTTGTACTCGCATAAATGTCCCTCAATTTTTGTTAACTTTTGAAATCTTCAATAGAAATGTGTACAACTATATGGTAGATTTAGGAGCATCATCTAACGTAATGCCTTGGTCTGTGTGTCAAAAGATTAATTCCTAAGTTCAACCATCCACCTTGAAGATCATCCATCTTGATCGAACTAGTGTTAAAGTTATAGGCGAATTGAGAAATGTGCTTATAATATTGTCATCTAACCCTAAAGTTCATCAAGTGATTGATATTATTGTTGTAGATATCCCAGAATTTTATGGTTTGTTTTTAAGCAGAGACTGGTCAGAATAACTACACAACTATTTTGCGACGGATTGGTCTCACTTGTGGCTACCCGAGAATGGAAAGCCCAACAGAATCAAGGTAAATTGTGAACGTTACCTAAAGTTCATGATGACGGATTTAAATGATCCCAATGAACCATTCACTCCTTCTACCGATTCACCCGAAATACAGAGGATGGATACCTTTTTCGACAATTTCATGGCCGAAACTTCCACTATCACTAACCCAAAACAATAGTCTGAAATTTTGACATATACGCAGCCAGCAGCTTCTGCCCAGTGGTCACATGCAACTGACAACAATCAAATATGGTCTGTTTACTTTGACGGGTCAAAATCCAAGGAAGGAGCTGGTGCAGGCTGCGTAATTATCGATCCAGCAGGTAACAAGACCCTGATTGCGTGCAGGTTAGAATTTGAATGTACAAACAACACAACAAAATATGATGCACTATTGCAAGGCCTCAGAAAAGCATTAGATATGAACGTTCAAAATTTGACTATCTTTGGTGATTTGGAAATTGTGGTTAGACATGTAAAAAATTCTATCCGCTGTTTATCTCCGCACCTTAAAAGCTACCAATCTGAGGTATGGAATTTGATGAGTAAGTTTGTTGCATTCAACATAAATTCTATTCCTAGATTGAATAGTTCAGAAGCTGATTTGTTAGCTAACGTAGCTTCAAAAATTTTCCCTGCAAAAGGCTTATCTCCGAATGCATTCTCCGTCGAACTTTTGTTTAGACCGTCCATCCCTGACAACATCACGAATTGGAGATTCTTCGAAGACGATCAATAGATTATAAGTTTTCTGCATATGGAAGAAACTTTCTAGGGCACAGTAATCGATGAAGGTACTCATGACGAAAATCTTTGTGACTTTACGGTAATACCAGATCCAAGATCTCTTGAATCTTCATCAGACATGGTAAATTCTATCCCGAAATATGTAGTTAGATTAGAAAAATTTTATGATCTTCATGACAAGTTCAAAAAATCAGTGAACTGTAAAACGAATAGTTCCTCTTTAACGCATGAAAAAGTAAACTTGGGAACTAAAGACAACCCACAGTGCATTAATTTAGGGGTGGGATGTTCTGAACAAGAAAAAACAACATTTATTAAATTATTTAAGGAATTCAAAGATGTTTTTGCTTGGACGTATGATGACCTAAAAACCTTTGATCCTAACATCATACAACACGTTATTCCTATGAAACCCCAAACCCAACCTTTTCAACAAAAGTTAAGGAAAATACACCCAAAACTCGAACCAACTGTCAAGAAGGAATTAAATAAACTCCTGAATGCTAAGATAATATTCCCAGTTAAACACACACAATGGGTCTCTAATCTTGTCCCTGTCCGGAAGAAGAGTGGTGAAATCCGACTATGTGTCGATTTCTGAAATCTTAATCGAGCATCTGATAAAGACAACTACCCTATATCACCCATGGAATAGATCCTTCAACAGGTATCTGGTTCTGAAAGATTATCCTTATTGGATGGTTTTTCAGGGTATAACCAAGTCCTGATGTCCCCTCCAGACCAACTTAAAACCACCTTCCACACTCCATGGGGCACCTACACTTATAGGAAGATGCCCTTTGGGCTCATAAATGCCGGTGCCAATTTCCAGAGAGTGATGGATATCGCTTTCTGAGGCTTAATCAATCAATCTGTCATAGTTTACCTGGATGACGTTACTGTCTTCTCGAAAAACAAAGAAGATCATCTAGCTCATTTAAGATCCGTTCTACAGCAATGTCGTAAGTACAACATTTCTTTGAATCCTAAAAAATCTATCTTCACAGTAGAACAAGGTAAACTCTTAGGATTTATTGTATCAATCGAAGGGATGATTATCGACTCTGAAAGAACTCAAGTCATTTCGAAACTACCCCCTCCCTCGTAAAAAAAGTCTATGCAATATTTCTTAAGTTAGATAAACTTTGTTAGGAGATTCGTCCCCAGCTTTTCAGAAATGGTGAGGCCATTACAAAACCTAATAAAAAAGGACATACAATACCATTGGGGACCTTTAGAAAACTAGGCTTTTAATTCAATAAAAAAGGCCATAATAGACGCTCATTCTCTAATGAGCCCTGACTTTTCGCAAGACTTCACCCTCTACACATTCGCTTCTGACCGTTCTTACGCCGCTGTCCTAACTCAAAAGAACGTTGAAAACAATGAAGTCCCAATTTCCTTTATGAGCTCAACCTTCAAAGGGGAAGAACTTAATTACCCAGCAGTAGATCAACAAGCCTATGTTGTTTTTAAAGTAGTAAATCACTTCCGATCTTATCTTTTGAAATCTAGAATGAAAATCATTGTCCCTTACCCGACTGTCAGAAATCTGTTAGTACATAAAGAACTAGGTGAAAAAAGGCCAAACTGGGTCACATCCTTGCAAGAGTATGACATAGAAATCACCCCAGCACAAATAGTAAGAGGTCAAGGGTTATGCAAGTTAGTTGCTGACTCAGCTGCAGGACAACAAGAGGAAAATGATATGTTAAATCTAGGACAACACTATCAAAATATAATCTGTTATGCACAAAACCCTGTTAGTCCCTGGTATGATGATATAAAATTTTGTCTTGAACACGGATCATCTCCCCGTCACCTGGATCCCACAAAAAGAAGAGAACTAAGATTAAAATCGGCTTCCTTTCAGCTGATTAATGGTATTCTATTTCATCAAAATTTTGATGGAGTACTAATGCGTTGTCTTGAGAAAGATGAAGCATAAAAGGTCTTATTGGAATTGCACGCAGGAGAAGCTGGTGGGCATTTTGGTGGAGATAAAACTGCCCATAAAGTATTAAGAGCAGGTTACTACTGGCCTACACTTTTTAAATATGCTCATGCTTTGTGTCGCAAGTGTGTAATTTGTCAAAAAACATCTGGACGGATACAGAAACCAACCTTCCCTCTGCAACCAGTTTCAGTAGATTCCCCTTTTCAGCAGTGGAGTCTAGATATTATAGGTCCAATCAATCTGTCATCCTCACAACAGCATAAGTATATCATAACAACCACATATTACTTTACTAGGTGGTTCGAGGCTGCCCCATTAAAAGTTGTAAATACCAGCCAGGTAATATCTTTTTTGAATTCAAATATTATTACTCGTTTTGGTATCCCTGACTACCTGGTATTTGATAATGCTTCCTATTTTTTGTCTCTTGAGATGAGTGATTTATCTCTAGAAAAGGGAATTAAATTAAAGTATTATGCCAGCTATTACCCCCAAGGCAATGGATTGGCAGAATCGACTAATAAAAATCTGATCAAAATTATCAAGAGAACGATCTCTGAAAACCATAAAAAATGGCATAATGCACTGTTAAACGCAATCTGGGCTGATAGAGTGACTCCTAAAACTACTGTGGGTAACTCACCTTTCTTTCTCGTTTACGGCAGAGAGATGATTCTTCCACCACATGTCCTCCTTCCCTCTCTGCAGCTATCTTAGAAAATACAAGAAGAGGACTGTCCCCCTTTGGAGAATCGAATTAACGCTTTGTTAAAATTAGAAGAAGTAAGGGCTCAAGCGAAACAGAAATTGGATCAACATCAACTCATTGTTAAAAGTTGGTTTGATTCTAATTCTGCCTTTGGCATAAATTTTGAGGTAGGTGACCTTGTCCTAAAATGGGACAAACCGCATGAGGGAAAATGAGAGCATACAAAGTTTCAGAACTTGTGGCTAGGACCATTCTTGATTGCTGAGAAATTGGGTCCCAGTTCCTTCTGATTATAGAATTTAGAGGGACAGCCAGATGCCTATCCAGTGAATGGCCAAGCTCTAAAAAGGTATTTCACCTGATGACACTCCCATGTACACTGTGTAAATATTTTGTTTTGATTTTTCCCTTGTGCTTACCAGTTTTTCTTTTTGAGATGCACATACTTGCACCATGAACTATTCCAGACAAAGAGAATAGAAAAGTTTCCCCTCTAAAATGACTATTGAAGGTTGTTTAAACATCAATTATGATATTTTTTTGAAGTTTGCAGCCATGTTAAAGAAAGATTCTTGTTTGAAAAGTGTTTCTTGATTTCAATCTGTAATTGAAGCTATTCACGATCATCCATAAAAAAATATTCTTACGCTATCCCTGTTCCTTAAGAGAACAACTCAGAGATGTCTCCCTGCCCTTGAAAGTCGGTTTATTAACAAACTATCTCTAGATCTTAATGAAGGACAATTACAAAATTTCCTCAAGGTCTGTAATTTACTAAAATATGTCCAAAAATCAGGATTTTCAGCGTCACCCTGCTCTATTAAATATCTTTAAAACTAAATAAACCTTCAGAGAGCTGTGGGAAGTGCTTGTAAACCCACCAGGATACTGAACAGGTCTGCTGGCAGCGGGTAAATGCATGCATGATGCCAATATAACTTTGTCGGGGTACTGAACAGGCCTGCTGGCAGCGAAGCAATGTCAGGTATATGAAAATTCTCAGATATTGAATCTTTTGACCTTAAATGTCCTTCGTTTTGATCTGGAACTTCTTGGTAGGATACAGATATCGGAATGGGTTAAATGGCATCCCTGTCGAGGCTATGGATGCCTGCTGGCAGCAGTGGCTCTGTCAACAGTATTGAAGATTTTAACTTTAACATCGTGACTCTCTTTTGTCAAGATTGTCATCAGTTTTTGTCTTTTAAAATAACAGTAATCTGAAACTGGAATGTTTTATAATTGATAATGATGCTCAAACAATTTCTTAGTTGTTTTCGATTTAAAGTTTTTTCTGATTATCCTAATCTCGACTCGTTCGTTTGGAAATGATAAATGCTTTTGCTAGTGTGTCGCCATTGTTGGCAGTAATAATATAATATCTATTTTTACAAGCTGCCTACAGGGTCTTTAAATTCTCGTTACTCGTCACAACTTTTCTCATTAAACGACACTTGTTACTCGTCGCTTTCTACGTACCTGCATTTCGATTTTTGTTTTCATGACTGGAAGCATGAAAACTCATAGCTGGAATTCATACTTGATTTCATTAAAGGGTTAATGTTCATATGGTCTATTGTCAAATTGTCATATTTCGCTATGAACATGGTTGTTTTCATGGTTATAACCCCTTGGTCTTGAACATGCCTTGGTTACATGAGTATAAAACCTCCATTGTTTTAGCATTCGACTAATGTTAATGGGGTTTTGATTTATAAAATTTTTATTGATTCAATTGTTTATTTGATATATTAATTTTGTGATCAAATCGTGGATATGCATACTATTGTTTTCAACTGTTATGATCATTGTGCATACCATTATGCCGAGGTGCCATTCTAAGTACAAGGTGGTATTATGGTTTTGCATGGCCTCAATCTACACAGGATTTAGAGGTAGGGTTTGATAGAATAAACATAGATTTATGGTTTTTCATTCTATCAAACCCTAACTCTAAATCCTGTGTTGATTCCTTGTTGTTATCCATGGCTCCTGTGGTGAGGATTGACCCCAACGGTGTCCAGACATTGTTATCATTTGACAATGCCAGAGATGACTTAGAAAGGAATGGCTGGCGTGTGTTTGTTGAAAAGTTTGAGGGTTTTAATTTAAGAGTTGCTCAAGAATTCACGTTGACATTCAACGGTTGCAGAGAAAAAATCGGAGACGTCCATCCTAAGTTAAATGAAGATTTTATAAGCCAAGCCACCGTTCTACCAGCTGTGGGACAAAAATGGTTCAAAAACTCAAAGGTTGAAGAGGTTCCCTGATCATTGTTGTTCACCTCAAGGAGAATTACCAAATGTGACCGAGGTATGCATGTCTTAGCTTTAAAACCTAGATGACATGATCTATTAGCTATTGTGAAATAGTTCATTACCTATGAGGGGAGATATGGGTTGTTTTTCTTGCATCACTTGCGATTGCTCATGAGTTTTATCGATTTCCCCCTGAACATGCCCTATTTTCTCCTTCGAAGTCTATACAAAATGGCAAAGAGGTTTAAAAGCAGAAGTCTGATTCTAGTCTGTTCCACCATTGTTTGATCAACATTATTATTATACATCAGTTGAAATTAAATAATGATTGTTGGGATTCTTTTCTGTTACGAAATGGTTTTGGTAGCAGTGAGTTGGGACAGGTTGACAAGCCTGTTGTCACAGAAACCCTTGTGAAGCCTACCATATCTCCTCCTTCCCTCTTGCCGTGTGATCCTATTTCTAATTTGGAACCCTCGACCTATCCTAACACTACCCAACCTGACACTCTACCGGATTCGTATCCTAAGGGTGGTGTTAAGGCTGTTAAAAAATCCACAAGAAAAAAATGTAAAGGCAATGTTGATATCAATTATAAGAGTAAAAGGGCCACTCGTTGGGTTTCATGATGTGACCGAAATAAACACAAGCCCTGTGTAGACCAAAACGCAATTGTGTTAAGCGAGGATTCTGATTCAGAAATTGAAAGATTCCTGGCCGAACAATATCCATATTCATATGGACTTTGCTCTGATAAACACTATGATTATGCTACAAACCTTCCACCATGTCTAAAAGACAATCCTGATTTCCCTGGAATCAAACTCAGTAATGAACCTACAATGGAAAATTCCCCACCTGTTAATACTATCACTGCTAAAACACAGTCTATTCAGCCGCAATGTAATGAATGTCGATCATGGATCGATAGGTATTACAAAGATGTGCCTTTACTTCAGTCTCGGCTTAAATCCTTGGAAGACCAGATGAATTTGCTAACGAAGGAGAATAGCAGACTTCAATATGTAGCTCAAACCAAAGACAAACGCCAAAAAACCATAGGGTCTATTGTTTTTAAGAATGTGGAAACAACGACTGCAATAGTAAATTCAAAGATTGTTTGATTAAGTCGAATCGCTTAATTTGAGGTATGATTTTTTTTAAAATAAGTTTAGGATGATTTTGTCTTTTTCAAATTAGGATACATGCTTTGTTTGCACAGATTACCTTTGGTTTGTTTTGATTGAATCAATAAAATATGATTCTAGTTATAATTATAACTAGCTATAGAATCGTGAGATTTTGTCGCTAGTTAGAAAAATTCGAGTTACTTGTTTTGATAACTGAAAATACATCTGAAATCTTTTATTCTTATGTGTTTTCAGGAACCTATGATTCCTAAGGAGATTTGAAGCACTGTTGACATCTCTCAGCATACTATCTTTGTGTTTTTTTAGAATAGGCTGTTAGTTTTTGGTATCAAGTAGAATCTGGGAGGTTGCATCCCCCACATTTTTTGGAACAAATTAGATGTTATCAATAGGAAACGTTTTGTTCGTGTAACCTATATAAATGTGTTGTTTTGTAAACTAGAGATCATCGTTGTCTGGGAGTAAAAAACTATGGATTTATGATTGTCAGACTTGAATATAAGATGATATTTGCATAGCTTTAACTTCGATATATTGTGTTTTTATTCAAGTTATTGTCCTTTCAATTTGTAATTAAATTGTGACTACATTAGATATCATGGTTTATTGCAGATTGGTGTGATGAAATCTATATGATATCCATGTTTTATGTCCCGTATGTAACATACAAGTAATTATTTTGTTCAAATTTGAGATTAGAAGATTCATCTTCTTTATTCATTGAACATTTATACACAATTTTTCGCCACAGGATATATCTAAATGTGGTCATTTGTGAAATTATAAAATTGTTGTTACTACATCTCTTATATGTTCTATCATTTGCATTCACTCATTACTTCTTCGCGTTTACGAGAAGCATTTGTAAGATCTATTGCGGGTTTGCCTCATCAAACAACAAAATTGGATGCCATACATAGGACCAATAGGAGATGTGATTACAGGTTAGTTTGCTCGTTTTATTTTATTAGTTTGATTAATATAAGAATTTCCTATAATCTAAACACATTTTTACTGTCTATTATCTTTGTTTTTCAATTAGATAGTTGGTTATTTCATTTCTGTTGTATAAACATTATAAAAAATAAATCAAAAAAGACTGAATGATAGTTTTGTTGTCGTTAAATAAATCAATTCATATTCGATTTTCGCAGATTTAGATTATAATTTGCATTCTGTAAATGTTATACATACATTAGAGATATAATCATGTGGATACATTGTACATATAATAAGTAGAGCTATTTTATAAATATTAGTTAGCAAAGTGTAAGTATATATTAGATTTGTATATAGTTTTCAGCGAGTGTTTTCCATTAAGTTATTTTATCTTCTTTAGTTTTGTTTTTCACTTTCTTAGGACTTAGATCGGCCAATGGAGTTGCTAAACTCGTTGGAGTGGATTAATCCAAATGGCTTGGGTTAAGTAGACAACCCCAGACCGGAGTCACTCCTCCAGTTGACGAGCGGTCAATTTCGCCGGTCAACACACCCCTACCTCTACCTCGGGTGAGACTTCATCTTCTTCATAGGTGTTGTCAAAACGACTGGTAGTTAGGGTTTTGTTGGTTCGTTGTTGAAATGTTGAACCCTGGGTCTGCCCTTGTGCCAACAACTTGTCTTAATTCTTGTATGAATGGATGTGTATTTTTGTTAACAAATAATATTGTGTTATTATGTTCAGTATGTTGATGTTAAACTTGTATAGGGACTATGTTTATATATTTCCTTTCCGAAGTATTTGTTGGAATTATCATTGAAGAATTGTTGCTAAATTTGTACAAGAATTGGTAATTATACTCCTCAGTCATGAGTAGTGGATTTTGAGATTATATTCCTATATTTTGTTATCAGAAATGCTTAGGAATGTGTAATCATGATAATAATTTGTGTAATTAATGTGTGCTTCTATTGTTATATCACCTGTGTATATAAAATATTTATATATGTATATATTGGTAGTGATCTACATGTGTTAAAGCCACAGATTCATATATTGGACCTGAATGGGTTGAATATAAAGTGTAGAGGTGAAACTATTAGCAAGTCTTCATTCTGTTTGACTAAATATCTAAATAAAGTGTAGCTCTATGGATTGATATCATAGTTGTAACCCACATGATTGTTACCATATAAGGTTGAAAATGCCCTGTTTAGAATGGATAGTGCGCAAGGAAAAATATATCACCTATGGATGGTGATGAATATTATCCTTAGCCAGTTAGAAAATTTTTTACAAACTCAAGAAGGTTTGGTAAAGGATAAGAAATAATTAGAGAAATCCTTGACCCACTAAGTGCAAGATCAGACTGTTTAACATGGGAAAAACCTGAATTTTTTCTCGGATGAATGGTAACCATTGATCTCAGCCCAATGACTCAATCCTAGCCATTTATCAGAGTCCTCTTCACTCTAGGGCTTGATAAGAATCTGGTTTAATGTGGACCGTTAGATTCATCAAAGTCGGATCGGGAGATCCTAGCCATTGATTGAGGTCCTCATGTATGAGGAACTATCAGGGAGCCCAACTGTTGTGATTCATAGGATCAATTAGAGTGCATATTATAGAATATGTGTATCATTGGATCCATATAAAAAAGTGGCATCAGATTCCAATGCTAGGAGTAGCCATATTAATGCTACTCTGATGGGAAGACTTTGAGAGACAACAATCGATCAAACAATAGCTAGGATGTAATCTTGACTGTTGATCACAGACAGAGTCATTGGAGTCCACATTCTGAATGTTCCAAGTATCCAGGAGTAGATTCATTCCAATGGAAAGAATCTGAGGAGAAATCCTGAACTTCCATCAGGATAAGGACAAGTGTTGTGATATGAATCTTTCGATTAAGAGGGGTGTAGGGAGATCTTTTCCATCCATCGGATCTAGCATATTTTGAGTATCGTAATTATGGGGAGCAAAAGAGCTCTGATGGAGGTACTCCAAAAGGAGATCCAGACCATCAATCCATTGATTAAAGATCTAATATCGACCATCCAATATCTAAATTCGAGTAACATCAGAGGGTGTGGAAAAAACTATGGTAGCCTTCATATCCTCTCGTGAGGATTCTCAACCATGTTCATCATGCTAAGAGAATCGGGTTGTAACCCTATGGTAACTTAATTAGTGATCCCACAATCATGAGATTAGCTTAGCTATTATTCTAGTAATACCTAGGACCAGAGTCTTGAGGTTCATACTGCATGATGAAAGACCTAATATTTGGTGCCTAGTGGTGACACATAATGTGACAAGTGGTCCACGTGTCATTACGAAGGAAGGCCACATGTCATCCTAAGAGATTCTATGTTTTATGCAGATTTGACAAAATTAGACTAGGGTCTGCAAGGAAATAAGTGTCACATGTCAATAGGTACACGTGACATGTGTCACACCCCTTTTCATACCACGTGGTAGAAGAGGATTTGTTGATGAGTCAAATGTGGGTCTGAAGGAGGATGGATACGCTTGGGGTAACGTCGTTGGATCTTGACCATTGGATCTAAGGAGGATAAACCTCCACCATTGATTTGAGTCAATGGGAGTCAATTGGTCCCCATACGACCAAGGAGTTTTGTTACCTAGATGTACTGGAAAGTCCGGTGCTCAGTATCCTAGTGGCTACGTGTCGCTCCATGGATAAAGATAAATGGCACAATATGATAGGGTCTCATGCCAAGGTGCCACCTTATACCAGATCGAGATCGAGCCCATGTAAGTGAATACTAGGAGTTGATTCCCGATAGTATGACAACTTGACATGAAGTTTAACGATGGCATCTAGCTAGTTCTCGATAAACATGTGGCGCTATATGACAAGGCCTCATACTTAGGCACCAATCTCATATCATATCGACCCTTTGAGGGATATGGAAAATGAATTTAACCGAGGTTTTGGGACCCAATAAGTCAAGGGATCAGTGGATGGGGTGGAAATCACCACACCTACATCCACAACTATACTATGGGGTGATGTGTTTTGGCACATCAGTGCCACTTTGTATGGGCATGATGACGCGGAGCCACGTGGGAGTACAAAGTCTTTTGGACATTGACAAATCAAAAAACTTCCAAGGGTGATAATGTTTTATCCAGAGCTTAGTTTTGAGTGTGGTGACATTCATTAGAATGATCTAGATGAGAAGAACTAATTTAGGAAGTCTAATAGAGGAGACGTATCTATGGAAAAATTGAAAAAAAATTGACACACCATCCCTTACAAGGTACTTGGGAGGTCAGGTATGTTACACCCCATACCTTATAAGGTAATTAAGGGTTTGGGTATGTTACACAGGAAATAAAATCTCCAATTTCAATCTCAAAATTGGGAAATTTGGACATGTGATTGATACAAGTTTGTGTTGTAGATCACGCTTAACTAAATTAGACATTTATGGAAAAAAGCCCCAATTTTACGGTTAAATTCGTGGGGAAATTAGACATGGAAGGATAGAATTCCATTTCTAGATATTAATTTGATGCTTATGCAATTGGATTTGGCTATTTTGAGCTAATCACAGAGTTTAATGGCAGCCCGAAGGAAATTATGTAATATTGGGCATTTTGAGAAATATTTCAAAAATTGGCAAAATTTGGAATTTTTTTGTACACTGATGTGAGCATGATGTGAGAGCCACATGCCAGCTTATGTGGTATATAGGTGACATGTACTACCACTTTGAGAGGTACAAGGTGGTAGAAATGGCATATGTGGTGGTTGATGTGGAGCTATAGTGTTAGAGCCTTCCCTCCTGGCATAACCATGAGTTGGACCCACAAAACCTTTTTGCAGGGGGGGTTCATGTGCGGTTAGGATAACTCAAGGTGAGGGGGATGAAATGCATGGATGTGAAACATGTCACCATGTTCTTGACCTTGGTTTATTTTTTTCCCCTCCCCACTGTGTTAACGTTTGGTGGGGAAGGGGCGCACAATGAGATGTGGATCATCGATCACCATCGATGTCCTCCAATCATCGACCATTGGATTGTAACGGTGTGAAAATTTTCATGCCAAGGTATTTGGGAGCAGGATGGGACCCAACCTTTTGCGCGACCCAATA
This sequence comes from Picea engelmannii, assembly GCA_009831015.1. Classification (NCBI taxonomy): domain Eukaryota; kingdom Viridiplantae; phylum Streptophyta; class Pinopsida; order Pinales; family Pinaceae; genus Picea; species Picea engelmannii. The sequence continues at coordinate 576,700 of ML787468.1, read as the reverse complement.
CAAAGGTGCCACATGGAATCCAAGGACATATGGGGATAAAAAACTATTAGGTGTGTGCCAATAAAGGGAAAGAGATCAGAAGAAGGAAGAAGGAGTGAAGAGGTCGACAGGGCAGGGCCAGAGAGTCCAGGAGCTGGCATTGAATCCTTCCAAGGGTGCTAGGTGGACTTGGGTGACACTTCATCATCCCAATAAAAATAAGGAGGATAAAATTATTAAAAATTAATTAAAATTATCGTAAACTTTCAGTGTTTTCCAAGTCATGTTTTTGCCAGGCAAATTTGAGGCCCTAAACAATGTTTTTAGGACTTATAATGTTCAATACTATAAGTGTCATAGGAACCACAATTAATATTTGCATCTTGAATGATAAATCTCAGAGAATCTATCTAGTGGTGTAAACCATTCGTCAAATGGAGTTCGTATGAGGGAGTTACAGTCCAAATAGTGGAAGGTAAATTTTAAGACCCAGTTAACTTCTAAGAGCCATAACTTCCTTCTTCAGAATCATATTTAGGAACAAGAGTAGTCTACGAAAATATATTGAGCCATAAAAGACAACCATGGAGTCAAAATAGAAATTTGGGCACACAAAAATGTATAGGAGGGCATAGAAGGTTCCTTTAGCATTCGGGGCCAAAAATATTAATTGGCCTAAAACTTCAGTAGGATGTATCTAGCATCCCTGAACTTAGATAGAGGTGAAAATTGGATAGATTGTCCAAAATATGATGATGAAGGAACCCAATTTGGATCCTACCAAAATTACAAAAGAGAAGGTACAAATATGCATAAACACAGTTCAAAATTGCACTTGGTTGAGGGATGAACAAAATGAATTAATGGATAGTATTCAAATGACTATAACTTTCTATCAAGACTTAAAATTGAGAAAGGAAGCATCCATTGGAAAGGTATTTGATAGAAGAGGGCATATATTCACCCATAAAATTATATTGGAATTTTGAATTCACAAGGAATCAAAAGAAAGTATTTTGATACTCTCATGCAGCACAATTGTGCCTAGTCTTTATATATTTCCTAATTAGATAGTCTAACAAATCTTGTTTCCTGGACATTTTGCAGAGTTAATCGAAATTTGATCAAATCATGATTAACACAGAGCTCATAGGAATGGATAATGAACAAATAACCTACCACCATGAAGATGAGGTCAGAGGGATGTATGTCAACATGGGTAATGAGGGGAAATAATCCCATGGGCATAGAGAAGGAAAGTATGAGAGTATGAATTTTGTAGAGACCATAAATATTCTACAATTTTTTCTCCAAAGATACAAAGTTGATAATGAGAGCCTTATGAAAGAAAAGGATCAGTAAGAAAACTTCATCATCAAGTTGATGCATATCATGGATAGAATAAAGAAGAAAATGGATAAGGAGATCGAGTACTCAAGCAAATCAAGGAGTCATAGTTCTCATGATGAGAGAAGGAAAAACAAGTGTTGATAGGCATAACCATCACTCCCCAATGAATTTATTTAGGAGAGAACACATTAGTTCGATCCCATCCCCTATCAAGAAGCATACGAAGATGTATGGGGTGGATGAACTACAGGGAGAAATGAATAAAATCAAGCCTCCTATATTTGAGGCTGATAAAAAGAAGGATGATGATGCAGAGACCTGGCTTCTATGCATGAGGAAGTACTTTCAGTTACCTAACTACTCCTCACATGTAGAGGGAATAAATTCCATCTACCATCTCAAAAGAAAATCGTCAAAGTGGTGGGACCAATTTTTGCAAGTGCAACAAATTGATGAGAAGAAGGTTACTCAGAGGGAATTTAAAAGGTCTTTTCAAATAAAATACTTAACCAAACATATTATCATAAGAAAATGAAGAATTTATTTTAACTCAATATTGGGAGTATGACCATAGATGGGTACGAAATGAGATTATTAGAGATGCTAAAATACGTTTCTTTTATCAAAGATGAACAAATTAAGATTCATAGGTACCTGAGTGGGCTACCATCATTTATCAGCGATAACAGACAGTATGATGATTTCAAGACATCAGAAGAAACCATAAGGAGGGATAAATTCCTTTATGATCATCATAAGGGAATACCAACTTTCCAAAAGGATTGGGAAGACAAGAAGAGAAGCAAGATGTAAAAAAGGAAGAAGGGGACCAAGCCACCATTCTTGAAAAAAAATACTCATGGACAACCAACTTCTAAAGAGCCCAGAATGATAGAAACAGTGGGGAAAATACCAAGGAAACAATCTATGAAATGTTGGAGTTGTGAGGGAGATCATATGTACATAGATTTCCCTCATAGAGGTACAAAATTGAGGATTGTTTACATTGTACGAAAATATGATATAGTGGAGGACATGGGAAGAAATTTACCTAGGATCTATGAAGCCCTGGATATCAAGAAAGTTGAGTTGTAGTCACATATGATTGAGCTAGAAGGTAACATCAACTAACAACACATTGCTATTTTAATTGATTCAAGAGATATTCATAGTTATCTATATCCTAAGATGGTGGAAATATTTCAATTACCAAAAACAAAGCTTGGGAAACCTTGGTTGGTGCAACTATCTATAGGAGAAAAAGGGAAAATTAATAAGATGGTTAAGGCATACCCAATGGACATGAATGGACTAAGAAAAATGGAATATTTTAACATCATACCTTTGAGCTCATATGATTTCCTCATTGGTATGGATTGGTTGGACATGCATCATTTTTTCCTATATTATTGTAATAAGGATTTTACTTTCTTGGATGAGGAAGGGAACTTGAAATTAGTATAGGGTATTCCAAGGGTTGTAACTGTCAGAGAAGTTTCATCCTTGCAATTGAATAAATGATTATTGGAAGGATTCCAAATATTTGCAGCACATATGGAGGAGGAACCTAAGAATAAAGTGCTAAATATCGAAAACTATGCAGTGCTAAAGGATTTTGAAGATGTATTTAGAGAAATATTTTGGTTGCCACCCAAGAGAGATATTGATTTTTCTATCAATATAGTGCCTATAGCATCCATAGTATCCAAGACTCCTTATAGGATGAGTACACCATAGTTCAAGGAATTGCAAATGCAACTTGAATAAATTTTGAAGAAGGGGTATATATGCCCAAGTGTGTCACCTTGGGGTTCCCCAATATTATTTGTGAGTTGAACCTTGAGGCTTTGCATTAAATTCAAGAAGCAAAATAAGGTGACTGTGAAAAACAAGTATCATTTTCCAAGGATAGATAGCCTATTTTATCAACTAAAGGATGCAAAGATATTCTCTAAGATTGACCTTAGATCCAGTTATCATCAGGAGATAATTAAGGATGAAGACATTAACAAGACAACCTTCAGAACGAGGTATGGCCATTATGAGTTCACTATGGTGCCATTTGGGTTATAAAATGCACCAACTATCTTCATATGTTTAATGAATGGTATTTTAAGAGAATACTTGGATAAGTTTGTCATTTTTGTTTTGGATGACATACTTATTTATTCAAAATATAAAGAAGAGTGTGAGTAACACTCGAGGATGGTGCTACAAGTATTGAGAGAACATCAGTTGTATACAAAGTTAAGCAAGTGCTCATTCTACCAAAGGAAGATACATTACCTAGTGCATATTATTTCATAGGAAGGGATAGCAGTGGACATAGAAAATATAAAATCCACTAAAGGATGGCCAACTCCAAGGATTATCTCAGATGTGAGATCTTTCATGTGACTTGCAAGGTATTATAAAAGGTTTATTGAAGGCTTCTCCAAGATTGCACACCCAATCACATCTTTGCAAAAGAAGGGTGTGCAATTTGAATGGACTGTTGATTTTGAAAGAAGCTTCCAACACTTGAAGTATTTACTGACAAGTTCTCCAACATGAATGATTGTTGATCCGAATGAAGACCTCATTGTATTCACATATGCTTGTAAAGAAGGGTTTGGGGGAGTCCTTAATCAAAATAGGCATTTAGTATGCTATGAATAAAGGAAATTAAAAGAGCATGAAAGCAACTATATGACTCATGATTTAGAATTGGCAGCCATAGTGCATGCCTTGAATATGTGGACGCACTACCCCATGTGAAAAATATTTTAGTTGAATACACACCATAGTGTTATAAAATATTTATTTGGATAACCAACTTTAAATGCTAGGAAAAGAAGATGGTTGGAATTCCTTAGCGAATATGACTTTGATATAAGGCATATCAAAGGTAAAGAGAACAAGGTGGATGATGCAATCAATAGGAGGGTGCATAAGATGCATGCTACAATCATTAGCATGTACAAATGATATCTGAAGAACACAATTTTAGAGGCTACAAAATTAGATGAAAAGTACATGGAAATAAAGGAAACTTTTCAGCAAGGTAATTTGCAACAAAAAATTGAATACTATAGGATGGAAAATAATGAAATTCTCGTACATAAGAATAATTTATGTGCCGAATTTCGAAGAATTGAAAAATCTGATATTAAAAGAAATGCATAATGTGCCTTATGATGGGCACCAAGGTTACTAGAAAACTATTGCAACTGTCAAGAGCCAATATTATTGGCCGGGTATGAAGAAAGAAGTGGTCGATTTTATCGTCAAGTGTTTGGAATGCCAAATCAAGGATGAGAATAGACACCCAACTGGTTTGATACAACTATTACCCATTCCTGAGTGGAAATGGGAAGTTGTAACAATGGATTTTATCACCAAACTGCCCAGAACAAATAAGAAACATGATTCTATCATGGTGGTGGTGGATAAGTATACTAAAGTTGTCCATTTTATTCCAGTGAAGTTAACTCAAAAGGAATCCAACATTGATGATATTTGTATGAGGGAAATTGCTAGTTTGCATGGTGTACCTAAGACAATTGTGTCTGAAAGTGATCCCAAGTTCACATAAAAAAATTGGAAGGGATTATTTAAAGGATTTGGGTCAAATCTGAATTTTAGCACAACCTGTCATCCAGAGTCAGATGGGTAAACATAAAGGATAAATTAGGTGATAGAAGATACACTAAGAATGTATGTGATGGAAAAACCGTTGAAGTGGGAAGATTATTTGCATTTGGTTGATTTTTCTTATAACAATGGGTATCAAGAATTTCTACAGATGATCCCATTTGAGGCACTTTATGGTAGAAAGTGAAACACACCAATGAGTTGGGACAAACCAGTACAAAAATAAGTAGTTGGGCTAGAATTACTCAAGGAAATGGAAGATCAGATGGTGAAAATAAAACATAATTTAAAGAATACCCAAGACAGGTAAAAAAGTTATGCTAATAGAGGAAGAACTCACATAGAGTTTAAAGTGGGTGACCATGTGTTCTTGAATGTAAAGGTGAAGAGAAGTTTCTTGATGTTGGTAAATTGTTCAAAGATTGAAGAACGCTATTGTGGGCTATTTGAAATCTTGGAGAGGATTGGTCCTATTGCATACATTCTTACACTACCTGCATCAATGTGTATTTATAATGCGTTCCATGTATCTTTGCTTAAAAAATATGTACCTGATGCTAATCATATCATTGGTTGGAATGTGATTTAGGTGGATAAAGAAGGAGACTTTCAAGTGCAATCAATTTGCATATTGGACCAAAAGTTCAAGAATCTCTGGAATCGATCCATAGGGATAGTAAAGGTACAATGGACCTAGTACGGTCTTGAGGATGCAACTTGGGAGCTTGAGGATGCTTTGCAGGAAGAGTATCTACATATTTTTTAGGAATTTTGAAGTTTTGATTATATATGTGTATATATTGCACTAAGGATAGTGCATAAAAAGGGGGAGGTAAATGTAATACTCTTAGGTCGAACCCCAATTGTAAATGTAAATGTAAATATGCATATAGGCTAGTGAGAGACAATATTTGCACCTGAGTTCCTTTTTATATATGTATTTTGAGGCCAGAGTGCCTGTGTGGTTATTGGGCAGGAGAGCCAAAAGCTAAAAGGCTAGTGATTCTATATTTGTAAAATGTAATCATACGCACTGCTGCAGACCAACCAGATAAAAGAGTATGGGGGGATAAAAATCCTCTGGGGGATAATATGAGCATCTAGGAAAAGGGGATAATATAAGGGGGATTAAGACAAAAAGGAATATTTTATTAATGTTCCTAAATTTTAAAGTCCAAAGTATGGGATAATTCATTTTATATGAAGTCCGTAAAGGGGAATGTATCACCATGTAGTGGCTCCATGTAGTTCCCAACACGAAAAGTGTCCAGTTGGGAACATACACATATTTTTGAGAATTAGTGTGTGCGAAGTTGATTTGGAAGTTAATTTCCCAAGAAATGAAAAGAAATAATTTTGAAGCTTTATGGAAACATAATTGTAAATAATTTCATGATTGTCTTAAATTGTTTAGCGTGACAAATTTTGTTGGATGCACATTTTTCAGAGTTAACAACAGTTAGAATAGAACATGATCAACAAAAGTTTAGAATCATGGAAGATGTTTAGAGAGGTTACATCCATGAAGAAGAGATAAGAGGAATCTATTTCCATAACGGTAATGAAGGTACAAATTGAAATGGACGCAGAGAAGGTAAGGAAGAAAGGATGAACTTGGTAGAGACCATAAAAAGTTTGCAAAAGGATATCCTTATTTATAAAGTTGATAATGACAAGCTTGTGAAAGCTAAAGAACAACATCAATATTTCAACATCAAGATAATGCAAAGCTTGGACGGAATAGAGAAGAACATGGATAAGAAGATGTTAAGAACCAAATATCAATATAGCCTAGAAAAACCTCAGAAAAAGTACTCAACGCCTTGAAAAAGTGATAATTTCAGATAATAAGCCTCTTCGAGGGGGAAAACTCCTTTTACCCCACCTAAATGTTCAAGTACAAGATGATTCCAAATGAAAATGTCTCCTTGTTATATATAGGAGACTAGGAGGTATAATTACAACTAATGGAATAAAGCTGACATAAATAAAATAACATTACTAATCTAATATGCCCCAATTAAGGGGCAATGAGCCAATATTAGGGCTTAACATGCCCCTCCCCTTGAGACAAGTGTTTTCCGCAACACTTGAGTAACTTTGGATGCTTCTGTATAAAAGACCCATCTTCCCAAGTGGAATCTTCAGCCGGTAGTTTCCCCCATTTAATGAGATACTCTGAAATGGATCTTTTCCTCAATTGGAAAATTCTTGTGTCAGTGATGGCTTCAGGCTCCAGTATGACTTTTCCTTCCTCGTCAAGTTTTGGAAATATAGTTTGAACTGGGATCTTGTCGCCTATAACCTTATTTAAGCATGAAACATGGAAAACTCGGTGTACTCGTGAAGATGCAGGCAACTCCAATTTGTATGCCATAGTACCAATCTTTTGCAACACCTTATAAGGGCCATAGTACTTTGGTGATAACTTATTATCCTTCTTGGCTTGCTTGAGGGACATCTGTTTGTATGGTTGTAGTCTTAAAAACACCTAATGCCCTACTTCAAAACTTCTTTCACTACGATGTTGATTTTCTTGTTGTTTCATGCGATTATGTGCCATGGTCAGATTGTCCTTTAAGATTTGGAGAACTTGTTGTTGATTCTCGATGTGATATTCCACTACTTGAATCTTAGATTTTTATTTTAGAGAAGAAGTGATGGAAGGAGGGTGGTATCCATAAAGTGCCATACATGGTGTCATTTTTGTTGCAGTATGAAAGGAAGTGTTATACCACCATTCTGCCAAGGATAACCATTTGAATCATTGTGTTTGTTTATCAGAGACAAAGCAACGAAGGTAGCCTTCCAGACATTTTTTCACTATCTCGGTTTGTCCATCAGATTGAGGATGATAGGATGAGCTATGAGCCAATTGAGTACCCAAACAAGAAAATAATTATGTCCA
>ML787468.1:546073-566176 GCA_009831015.1 Picea engelmannii | reverse complement strand
CAAAGCCATCGATACCATACAAATTGATTAGGTTCTAAATATAAATAAGCAATTTGTACCTTTTGTGTATGTGGCACATTATGTAGATCAAAGAATTGCTCCATCTAAAGTATCCATGTGATTGGGTCCTTGCCATCAAACTTTCTCATATCGATCTTAGGAACGTGGTTGGCCTTCAACCCAAAGTTGGTGTTTCTCCATTCTTGATTCACCTTCCTTGTCTCCTCATCATGAATTTCATGGATGGATTTTCACTTTCAGGTGTCTTCTCTGTTATGAAATTTTTCAATACTTCCATGATCTCCTCTTTGAAACCATCCATGTTTTCCTCCAACTTAGCTTCCATCTCTTGTAGTTCATCTTTTGTAAATCATTTATGTCCCTATGAATTTCTTCACCTTCATCAAGAGTCCAAGTAGGATTGTTTGGAGGCTTATTTGGTGTAGAAGTTCCCTTTTTGGGTGGCATGTTGGCCAAGTATCACTTTTGAGCCTTGATTTTGAGGTGGTTCTGCTAGACAATATTTATTTTGTTGTATCTCCCAAGTTTCGTCCCTCCTGGGTATGAAACTTTGTTTTATGTAGTTCTTTGATATTGCTTCTCTACAATGCCACAGTTCTGATCAAAATTGGATGTGCCAAGTGGAATTTACAGTAACTTCCCCACAACTTGTCACTTTTTGGACGTTCTAGGAGATCTCACTTGTATAGCGTGCCCCGCACAAAATAATTGATATAAAATTCTGAAATCGTACCATAAATACTACCAACTGTCCATGATCCAATGAAACCAATCCCACTCAATTTGGATACTCTAGGAATAAGTTATGATTGTTTTACCTGGAACACCTTCTTGAGACTAGTCAATAGGACTAGTCAGATACCCTATCTTACACAGGGTGTATCTACAAATTTAAGATGACCCAGAAGATTAATGTTTTACCATAGATACCTTACTAATTTCTATGAATATCCGCTAGAGTTCAAGGTTTGACACGTTATAGAAAATGTTTTATAGAGAAAATTTTGCAATGAATCAGTTCAGGATGATTCCATAACCCTATCTTGTATAGGTTGTATCTTCGAAAGTATAAGGCGTCAGGAGCTAAAATTTTAACCCAACATACCTTGATCCTTATAATAAATATATTCCAAGCCGTTCCTTCTGAAACATTGTATAAAAAAAGTTATATCGAAAATTCCAAGGTGTCTCAGATGTAGCAGCGAAACCCCAAGACCTTGAACTCTGATACCATATGTTAAGAACCAAATATCAATATAGCATAGAAAAACCTCAGAAAAAGTACTCAACACCTAGAAAAAGAGATAATTTCAGATAATAAGACTCTTCAAGGGGGAAACCTCCTTTTACCCCACTTAAATGTTCAAGTACAAGATGATTCCAAATGAAAATGTCTCATTGGTATATATAGGAGACTAGGAGGTATAATTACAACTAATGGAATAAAGACGACATAAATAAAATAACATTACTAATCTAATATGCCCCAATTAAGGGGTAATGAGCCAATATTAGGGCTTAACAGAAGACTGAGTCAAGAAGATTAAGAAGCCATAAGTCTCATGATAAGAGAAGTAGAAAAAAAAGTGTTGACAAACAACACCATAACTCTCCAAGGCATTTCACTAGGAGAGTGTGCTACAGTTCAAGTCCTGTTAGGAAGCATAAGAAGAGGGCTAGGGTGGATGAACTACAAGTGGAAATGAACAAAATAATGCCTCCTACATTTTATGGTGAACAAAAGAAGGATGAATAAGTAGAGACATGGTTACTAAACATGAGGAAGTATTTTCAATTTCATAATTACTCTTCACAAGCATAAGGTAGAATTGTTATTTATTATCTCAAGGGAAAGGCATCGATGTGGTGGGAACAATTTGTTCAAGTACAACACATTGAGGGTAAAAATGTGACTTGGAGGGAATTCAAGAGGTATTTTGAAAGGAAATACTTGACTAAGAGATACTGTGATAATAAAATGAAGGAATTCTTTCAACTAAAGATTGGGAGTATGACCATAGATGAGTATGAAAGTAGGTTTTTAGAGATGTTGAAATATGTTGCCTTCTTCAAGGATGAAAAAGTTAAGATTCAAAGATATTTGAGTGGGATGCCATCCTTTATCAGTGGCATAATACAATACAATAATCCCAAAACATTGGAGGAAACTATAAGAAGGGATAAGTGCCTTTATGATCAACATAAAGGTAATTCAACTTACCAAAAATCTTGGGAGGAAAAAAATAAAAGAAAGATGGAATAGAGGAAGAAGGGTACTAAGAAAACATTTTTTAGAAATAGTTCTCAGGGACAACCAACTTCTAAAGAATCAATAATGAAAAATACATTGGGGAAAATACCAATGCAACCACCTATTCAATGTTGGGGTTGTAAGGGATATCACATGTAGAGAGATTTCCCCCTCAGAAGTGAAAACCTGAGGAATGTTCACAATGTATAGCAAGATGAAACAATGGAGGACATGGGAATAAATGTACCTAAGATCTATGTAGTGTTGGAAAACAAACACGCTTAGTTTCAATCACATATGATTGAAGTGGAAGGTAAGATCACTCCTCATCCCATTTCCATTTTAATTGATTCAGGAGCTAGTCATAGTTATCTAGATCCTAAGATGGTGGAAATATTCCATTTGCTAAGAAATAAGCTTGGAAAATATTGGTTGGTGCAGCTATCTACAAGAGATAAAAGAAAAATTAATGAGATGGTTAAAGCATGTCCAATGAACATGAATGGACTGAACACCAGGGAAAATTTGAACTTCATACCTTTAGGTTCCTATGAATTTCTAATTGGTATGGATTGGTTGGACCAATGTCATGTTGTCCTAGACTGTTATAATAAGGAATTTAATTTCTTGGATGAGGAAGGAAACCTAAGGACAATGCAAGGAATTCCGAGAGTAGCAATTGTTAGAGAAGTTTCAACCTTGCATATGAAGAAATGTTATGGAAAAGGGTGCCAAATATTTGCAGTACATATGGAAGAGAAACCTAAATACAAGGTGTTAGATATTGAAGATTATGCAGTCCTAAATGAGGCTGAATATGTATTCGAGTAAATATTAGGATTTCCACCTAGGAGAGATATTGTTTTCTCCATCAATCTGATGCCTCGAGAAGCTCTAGTATCTAAGACTCCTTATAGGATGAGTACACCATAACTAAAGGAACTACAAATGCAAATTGAAGAGCTTCTGAAGAAGGAGTATATATTCCCAAGTGTGTCACCTTGGGGTGCCCCAATATTATTTGTGAAGAAAAAGGATGGAACTTTGCGACTTTTTATTGATTTCAGATAGTTGAACAAGGTAACTGTGAAGAAAAAGTATCCTTTTCCAAGGATAGATGACCTCTTTGATAAGCTGAAAGATGAAAACATATTCTCAAAGATTTGTCTTAGGTCAGGTTATCATCGGGTAAGAATTAAATAAGAAGACATCAACAAGACTTCCTTCAAGACAAGGTATGGCTATTATGAGTTCACAATGGTGCCATTTGGGTTAATTAATGCACCAGCTGACTTCATGTGTCTCATGAATGGTATATTTAGAAATTACTTGGATAAGATTGTCATTGTTTTCTTGGATGATAGTTTGATATATTCTAAGTCTGAAAAAGAACATGAGCAACACTTTAGAATGGTGTTATAGGTATCAAGGGATCATCAATTGTATGTCAAATTGAGCAAGTGCTCATTTTTCCAGAAGAAAATTCATTATTTGGGCCATATCATTTCAGAGGAAGGGATACAAGTAGATCCAGAAAATTAAAGGCCATTGAAGGATGGCCAAAAACAAGGAATGTTTCAGAGGTGAGATCATTCATGGGAATTGCAGGTTACTATAGGATATGTAACATACCCAAACACCCACAGGATGGGCACGCTACTTCAAAACTCACCTCTGAACTAATTTCAATTTATGATAATTTTTTAATTAACAAAGATGCATGGAATATTCACATGCATAGATCGCAATTCATGCTACAACATAAAATAAATGAACCATATTTCATGCATAGAAATAACTAGCAATCATGCATATTATAGATACGAATTTTATAGATAAATAAATACATTGCAGAAATAAATATATAGGTAAATGAAACAATGATAGAGAGCACTTATCTTTAATGAAATGAATCACCAACTGGTTGTAGACCAAGGAAGTTCCACCCAACCATAAACACTATTGTTCCAAGTCTCAAAAACAATGTCACCCTCGAGCCAAGGCTATGAATCCACAAAGACAATTCCAAGGTGTCCCTTAGCTTCCAAAACCAGTCAACACTCAAGCTTTCAGAGGCTTCTCAAAACACACAACAATCCAAAGTACACCATGTCTATTCTACCCAACTTGAATAACCCAAGAGAATGGACCCCATTCTCTACCACACAGCCCCTCAGGATGTCCACCTCCTTCCAGGGCTCCAGTACATCTGGTCAAGAATGTCCATGCTAGGACTCTCAGGATTCAAAAATATGGGAAAACATTAACACATGCCAATGCATCTCATACATGTAGGCATTAATGCATGGCTATAATACACCAGCAGTCATTACTGCCAACAAAACCATGGCTCCTCTCCACAATTCGTTTTTCTTTCCCAGGAAAAGATCAAAATGAATGAGGAGTGAAGAGTGGGTGAAAGAGTGAATGGAGAGAGAGATCAAAATTAATTAGGAGTGAAGAGTGGGTGAAAGAGTCAATGGAGAGAGAGATCAAAATGAATGAGGAGTGAAGAGTGCGTGAAAGAGTGAATGGAGAGAGAGAACATAATTAAAGGTGTGAACAATGAACAATGAGTGAGTGAATGAACACCCAAAATAGACCAAAGATGGGTTTATATATTTCTTGGAATTAGAGAACTACATGGCCTTCCCCCAAGAAGCTCATGTAACTGATATTCTCCATTAAAACAAAATGGGTAAATAAAATATAAAATAAATGCTTAACCCCTCAAGCCACCTCTCTTGTGGAATCATAACCCCCTATAACTCTTGTCCTTGTCCGTCTAGGAGCCAATGGTGTATTCATTATTAATAATGATCAAAAAATTACATTTCCTAGGCACACTAGCCTCTTTTAATTGTCTGGGCACACTGGCCTTTCATAAATTCACAAAATACATTATTTAATATGGGGCTCAAAACCAGGGTTTTTCATTCCCCTCCTCGTTATTTTGGCACTATCCTCAATTCATATACAAAAAATAAATCAAAATTTCAAGATTTATTCAAAACATTGCAGGTAATTTGCTCGCATGGCATTTTCAAGCTCCCAAGTAGAATCGTTAGGACCATAGCAGGTCCATTGGACTTTTACCAACTCTATAACTCGATTCCGGAGCATTTTGACTTTTTTGTCCAATATCTACATTAGTTGGACCTGAAAGTATCCCTCTGTCTCTACATGAATCATATGCCAATCAATAGCATGGTTAGGATCTTGTACATATTTTTTTAGAAAACAAACATGAAATACATTATCCACATTCATGGAAGCAAGAAATGCAAGCATGTATGCAACTACCCCTATTCTGTCAAATATCTCAAATGGACCACAAAATCTGGTTGCTATATTTGTACAACTACCCAAATTCAAAGAGATATTATTGGGCTTCACTTTTAAAATAACATGCTCCCCCACTTTAAATTCTCTAGCTATCATGTTCTTATCTGCATAAATTTTACGTCTATCTTCAACTACCTTTAAATTTTGTTTATTTCTAACCATCTGGTCTTCCATATCCTTGAGAAATTCTGGCCCAAGTACCACTATATCTGCTATGCTGTCCCAACTCACTAGAGTATTACATTACCTACCATACAAAGATTCAAAAGGCCTCATTTTCAATGAAGCTTGATACCCATTATTATAGGTAAACTCAACCAAGTGCAAGTAATATTCCCACTTAGATGGATTATCCATCACACACATTCTCAACATGTCTTCAATTACTTGGTTGACTCTTTATGTCTTCACATTTGACTATGGACGATATGTTGTGCTAAATTTTATATTTGTACCAAATCATTTAAACAATCCCCTTCATAAATTTGAACTAAACTTTGTATCTCTATCTAAAACAATTTCCTTAGGTATCCCATGCAACCTAGAAATCTCCCTCATGTAAATTTCTACAATATTAGTTGTGGTATGAGTCATTTTTAGAGGAACAAAATGAGCATCCTTTGTGAATTTATCAACCACTACCATGATTGAATCATGTTGTCTTACTGTCCTGGGAAATTTAGTTATAAAATCAATGGTTACCACTTCCCATTTCTTCTATGGAATTGGTAATGGTTGTAGCAAACCCACTGGGTGCCTATGCTTAGCCTTCACTCTCTAACATTCTATACATCTGGAAATGTAATCAAAAACATCTTTCTTCACTCCTAGCCAAAAGAATTGGATTCTTACTGCTGCAATTGGTTTTTGGTAGCCGTGATGTTTGACATATGGAACATTATGCATTTATTTTAATACCAAATTCCTAAGTTCTCCAGAACTAGGAACATAAATTATATTTTTATGCATAAGTAATCCATGTTCCTTCATCTCATATTATTTAATTTTTTTTTGTACATTTTCTAGATGTAAGATTTCTTTTACCTGTAGTTAATGTTGATCTATAGCAACAACATCTAAAATTATTCTCTTTAAATCTAATTGACGCATACTAATGGTTGTGGCATTTATGAGATGTACTCTTCTACTAAGTGCATTAACAACTTTATTTTCTTTTCCTTTGATATGATTGATGTCAAAATCATATTCACTTATAAATTCCAGCCATCTCGTTTTCCTGGCATTCAAAGTCGGTTGTTCAAAAATATATTTCATACCATTATGGTCTGTTCTTAATTCAAATATCTTCCCCGTGAGATAATGCCTCCACATAGTCAATGCGTGAACAATGGAAACAAGTTCCAAGTCATGTGTGGCATAGTTCCTCTCATGTTCCTTAAGCTTTCTGGACTCATAACCAATGGCATGTCCATTTTGAGTAAGGACTCCCCCAATCCCTTCCTTGCATGCATATGTACATACTAGAAAAATTCCATTGGGTCAACAATATTTAAACTAGGTGCACTAGTAAGAAATGCTTTCAATAAATTAAATTTCTCTTCACACTCAGATGTCAATTCAAAATTAATTCCCTTATTTTTCAAAGAAGTCATGGGATCAGCAATCTTAGACAACCCTTCTATAAATATTTTGTAGTAACCAACTAATCCCATAAAATATATGACTTCTGAAACATTCCTCAGTGATGGCCATCCTCTAATGGATTCAATCTTCTTTGAATCTACTGCTATACCTTGTTCTGAAATAATGTGCCCCAAGTAATGGTTCTTTTCTTATTAAAAATAACACTTACTAATCTTGGCATACAACTGATGTTCCCTTTGTACTTGCAATACCAATCTTAGGTAATGTTCATGCTCTTCCTATGACTTAGAATAGATAAGTATGTCATCCAAGAATACTATGACAAAATTATCCAGATAAGTTTTTAATATGCCATTCATTAAGCACATAAAGACAGTTGGTGCATTGGACAGTCCAAATGTCACCACTACAAATTCATAATGCCCATACCTAGTTCTAAAGGATATCTTATGGATGTCTTCTTCCTTGATTCTTACCTAATGGTGCCATGATCTCAAGTATATCTTTGAAAATATATTTTCTCCTCTTAGTTGATCAAAGAGGTCATCAATTCTGGGTAGAGGATACTTGTTCTTCATATTGGATTTATTCAGCTGTCCAAAGTTAATACACGGCCTAAATGTTCCATCCTTATTTTTGGAAAAGAGTACTGGTGCTTCCCAAGGTGAAACACTTGGATGTATGTACCCTTTCTTCAACAATTATTCCAACTTCATTTGTAATTCTTTTAATTCTGGTGTACTCATTTTTTAAGGTGTTTTTGATACGGGGGAAACTCTTGGCACTAAATCAATAGAGAAATCTATCTCCCTCTTTGGTGGAAACCCTGGTAATTCTTGGAATACATATTCAAATTATTGTAGTACCAAAAATTCTTCAAGGCTTGGCCCCTTTGTCTTTTGTTTCTCCTCCACATGAGCTGCATACAATTGACATCCTTTTATGAAACATATCTTCAGTTGTAAGGCTAAAATATCCCTTATAGAAATGGGTCTTGGAACTCCTTTCACAATCCACTTATTTCCTTCTTCATCAATACATGTAAATGTCTTGTTATGAAAATATAGAACATCATGACTCTTTTCCAACCAATCCATTCCAATTAGAATATCATAAGACCCCAATGGTATAGTGTTTATATCAACATTAGTATTCACACCACTAAGACTTATGGAACAACCTATGACCATATCATGGATTCTCCTTTTGGTTCTAGTGGCTAGCTAAACCAAAATAGTTTTTTCAAGCTTACTTTTCTCCAAATATAATCTATCCACTATTTTAGGATCAATGCAACAATGACTTGCTCCAGAATCAATTAAAATAGAAACAAGTTTATTAATGATCTTACCTTACACCTTGGTCATATTGGATTGGTACTCTTCTTGTCGATCATCTAAGGATGCATATATTCTTCCCATGTCTTATACTATCTTAGCCTCTTGGATGTTGTGCATCATCTTCACTTTGTCTTTTCTGTGAGGGAAATCCTTGTACAGGTGATCTTCTTTTCATCCCCAACATTGGATTGGTGGTATTCCCCTTTTCCCAAAGAGTCTTCTCTCTTGGATTGATCCTTAACATACCAGTATCACTAATTTTTATTTGGGCTATTTCTGTTTAAAGGAGGTTTGAATCCTTTCTTTCTCTGATCAAAATTCTTTGTCTTCTTATCCTTCCAATATTTTTGAAAAGACTCTCTACCCTTTCCTTTGTCATACAGGTACTTAGCCTTCCTTATGGTCTCAGTCAAAGTATTAGGTTCATCATATTGAATATTCTCTTTATAAAAGGATGGAAGTCCACTTAAAAACATTTTTTTTTTCACGTTCTCATCTTTTATAAACCCCACATACTTTCTCAATCCCAAGAACTTATTTTCATACTCTTCCATGGTCATGCTTCCCATCTTGAGTTCAAATAACTCTTTCATTTTCTTTTCATAGAAGTGCTCCTAAAGGTATTCCTTCTGAAAATATTTCTTGAATTTCTTCCAAGTGATCCTGCTCCCATTTACGTGCTCAACTTTCCTAAGTTGATCCTGCCAAATAACATATTTTCCATGTAGATGGTAAGTGGAAATTCTAGCTTCTAGGTTTGATGAGTAGTTATGCAATTGCAAATACCTCCCCTCTAATAAGGTTTATTTCTCCACTCTACTCCTATGCCCATTTGATTTCGTCTCTTCATTACCAACACTGATATTTTTCCCTTGGCCTATTTATCATGGTTGTAAAATCCCTCTCCTTCTTCCATTTCTTGAATATGTATTTTTATACTGAAATGATATGTTTATACCCCCTAATTCTACAAAATGTGCAAGCAACCATTTTGTTAGAATTATGCATATTATAAAAAAATAAATCCAAACTATGCTACATGTCCTTTTTCTGATCAATTCATGAAGACATATATTATCATTCTCCAAATTATAACAATTCAATGTTATTCTCCCCTAAATCATATTTCCAATGACTATACTCTTTCCCCAATCTGATACCCGAGCTGAAAGTTATGGCTTCCTGAAAAAGTCACTTTCACCCTTCTTTTGTTTTGCAACAGGATCTTGTCGAATTATTCAATATCCCCTTTAAATTGGTACAAAAGTTGAATTATGCACAGTTTCTTCCTTCAATCCACTTTCCTTGTGACCCTGGGCTCGAAACCATGGGATTATATACTCTAAGCGATGTTCCTTTAGCTCTTTCCTCTTTATTCTCTATAAAGGACCTCATTCAAAAAGGTCTGTAGGATTTTTTTACTTATAGTCCCTTCACACATCTAATCCACTCCTTTACCTTACCATGAGACTGATGCTTGGAACCAAGCCCTCTAGACTTCGACCTTCAACTATTCTCCCTTTTTGATCTTCCAACCTTCCAAGAGTAAAATTCGTCGTAGTACCTATATCATTTCCACTAGTAGATCAGATGGTTGAGATTTAATCTCCCGTTGATTGGACTGTCCTAAACCATATGGAGGCTCCAAAAAATCGACGATCATGACTTAATATGGTGTTAGGATGGACGTTCCTTAATTAGTTTGGGACTTTGGTGCTCCAGGATTTCGAGACATTACAACTCTCAATTCGTTCAACTCCCCCATATTTTTACCTGCCGAAGTGGTCATAAAGTGATGATGACCGCTTACCATCAATTAACACCTCTTCTTATGCTATCCTTCCACTTGTTAATCCAATGACCATGACTTAATCAAGCATCTGGGTGGACGATCCTTATTTATTTCAGGACTTCGGCGCTCCGAGACTCTCAGATATTAAAACTCTCGAATCACTCAACTCCCCCAGAGTGATACCTGTCGAAGTGATTATGCCATCCTTCCACTGCTTAATCTAATAGTTGCGAAAAGTACTGAAGGAATCTTAGATCGACGGTCTGCATGAATTTTCAACTTTTTCCTTCGACACTTTCGCTAGTAGAGATGATGGATGTTCCCGGAGGCCATAATCTCGGAGAGGACATGGCATGTTGATGTAAGCTATGGTTACATGGACCCATGTATGTGCACCACATGTCACTCAGAAATGGACATGTTGGAGTCCAAAAGGCCTTGAATTCATGCGACACATATCCCCATATGGAACCCCTACCATGTGGCATAATACATGTCATCCCCCAAACGGATGGTCCACGTTCCTCCACTCCATATCTGACGACTTGTGTGATTTCATGATTGTGGATTTACACTTCATGGATTCATAACCTCATGACTTAAACACTTCGCAGTGTCAGTGTTTCATGTCTTTTCCTAGTCTCTGGTAATCGTTGAAGTGGCAAAGTTTTGAAGTCCTAAAAATTCTCTATCCTTCCACTCCAGATGTACAACTCACATTACTCCCTAACTTCCTATCAGATCGGATGGTTGGTGGGAATTCATGACTCTGACCTTCAGGAGTTATAGGAATCAAACTTCTTTACATCCAGAGGGTCAACACCAGATGACCACGATCAACGACTAAGATTTCACCCGAGGTTCCAATCAGATCGGATGGTCGGCGAGACTTCACGACTTCGACCTTCGAGATTTCATGCTTCTTCCCTGTCTCCAATAATCCATGAAGTGGTGAAGTTATAAATTATTCTATCTCTCGCTTGGCTTCAATTAATGGCTAACAATCAACCAGTTCGATCCGACAGTAGTGACTTAATCTCTCCCAACCTCTAGTTTCACCTCTATCTGATGGTCCTCATTCACCTGACTTTTGATCTAATGATCTAGAATTCCTTGATTCAATGGCTGTGATATATCCTGAATTCAAAAGGGAATGGTCACAACTCCATGATCCTTTACAAAGGATCTTTATCTTCATGACACTATGGCTTCTGCACAATATCTGCAATGTTATATCTCCTAATCTTTAATATCTCAAAGACATATTCTTTCTTAACCATAATACCCTGTCCAATAGTTTCGGCCCATATCATTCCATTGTTTCAACCATAAGCTATGATACCAATATGTAACGTACCCATCCACCCATAGGTTGGGCACGCTACTTCAAAACTTTCTTCTAAACTAATTTTGATTTATGATAAATTTTTAATTAACAAAGATGCATGAAATATTCACATGCATAGATCAAGATTCATGCTACACCATAAAAGAAATGAACCATATCGTAAGTTTTAAACCTGTGAAGTAAATCAATGCATATAGATTCTTAAGAAAAAAAAAAATTAATCAATGGCTCATACACATAGTACACAGATTTACGCTGGAAACCCTTAACCAGGAGAAAACCAATCTTCCTTGGTGCCACACCTTTTGACTCTTCATTGTATTAATTTCACCATTCACCATACAATATATAAAACATTTTAGGTATTTCGTAGCTACCAAAACCCTAATCCCTTAATCCAGGATTAATTTAGTAACCCACTAAAAATAGAAAAAAAGGCCCAAAAACAAATTTTGGGGCACTTCTTCGAACTCCGTTGACACATGGGCTACCTCCTAGAGCCGAACACTACGCGTAACTAGGGGGGGGCATACCTGTGCCCCCTAGGACCCCCCTTGTAAATCACCCAACACACACGACACAAAGAGCGAAGGAAGTTTGGATCGTCAGGCACAGTTGTCGAATTTGGCACACCCACACACACACATGCAAAGAATATAACACATACCCAACATTCTCCCACTTGTTATTTTCTTTTCATACAGGGATTCACAAGATTACATAGTCAAAACTCCAGGGCAGCAATGCCCATTGTTACTCTACACCAGGAGAACTTTTCTATTCTCACAGACTTTGTCAATGAATCTGCAACATTCTTCAAAGTGTCAACCTTTTCCAGCAACACCTTCTTTTCTTCAACCCTGTCTCTTACAAAGTGATATTGAACATCAATATGCTTTGTCTTTGAATGATAATCTGGGTTCTTTTCTAGGAATATTGCACTATGACTTTCACAATCTAATCTCACTGCTTGTTGTACCAACCCAATACCTAAATGCAATATCTGTAACCATGTTGTTTCCTTGCTTGGATGAGTGGTTTCCATGTATTCAACTTATGTAGTTGCAAGTGCCACTACATCCTGTCTTTTGCTCTTCCAACTGATTTCTCCTCCAAATAGGTTAAACACATACCCACTTGTAGATCTTCTGTGATCCAGATCTCCAGCCCAGTCTACATCAACAAATCCATGTATGTCCACCACTCTATCCAATCCTAGTATTCCTTGGTAGCACAATCCATAACTGGTAGTGCCATGAAGATACCTGAAGACCCTCTTTACAGTTGTCCAATGCTCCTTCCATGGTTTTGACATATACCTGCTCAAAACTCCCACTACATGTGCAATGTCTGGTCTAGTACATAACATTGCATACATCAAACAGCCAATTTCATTGGCATACAGAACATGGGACATGTCCTCTTCTTCTTCATGTGTCTTGGAACACTGATCTACAGATAACTTTACACCTATAGTAATAGGAACCTTAACTGGTTTACTTGCATGCATATTAAACCTCTGGAATATCGTCTCAACATATTTTCTCTGATTCAACCAGAGTTTCTTGTTTGCATGATCTCTTTTAATCTCCATTCCCAGAATGAAGTTAGCAACACCGAGATCCTTCATGTCAAATTTGGAGGATAACTACGATTTCACCTCCTTGATAACATCCATGTTATTTCCTACCAACAACATGTCATCAACATACAACACTACATAAATTGAGTGATTACCAACCTTCTTGGAATATACATAGTGATCATCCTTGCTTCTCACAAATCCCAATCCAAGGATGTATGTGTCAAAATTTTGGTACCACATCCTAGGTGATTGCTTCAGACCATACAATGAATTCTTTAGATTACAGGACAACTCTTTCTTTCCCTTCACTACAAAGACTTCTGGCCGCTTCATGTATATTTATTCTTCCAGATCCCCATGTAGGAATTTTTTCTTCACATCCATCTATTCCACTTCAAGATCAAAAGAAGCAGCAATAGATAAAATAAATCTAATAGACATTAACTTGGCAATAGGAGAAAAAATCTCACCAAAGTCAATTCCCTCTACCTGGGAATAACCTTTTGCTACTAACCAAGCTTTTCATTTCTCCACCTTTCCTTCTGCATTAAACTTATTCTTAAACAACCATTTTCTACTAATAGATTTTCTTCCAGATGGAAACTCAACTATATCCCATGCCTCATTCTTATCCAAGGCATCCATTTCTTCAACCATCACCTTCTTCCATAGTTTACTATCCTTTGAATTCACTGCTTCCCTAACAATTCTGAGATCATCATCAGTAATAGATAAAGAAAAATTGGAATGGAAATCAGGTGGACTATACCTTTCTGGTTTCCTTCTTTCCCTCACTGGTCTCCTCAATACTGGGGTATGAGGTTATTCTTCTTCTTCTTCATCTTCTTCATATGATTCATATTTTTCATCATCCAAATCAAACTCTATTTTCTCAGGTTCTTCTTTCCTTGGTAGGAATTCTTGTTTGGAAACATCTTTTACCTCTCTAAAAACAATATCCCGCCTGTAAACAGACTTCTTAGTTTCTGGGTTCCAAAGATTGTAACCTTTCACACCATCTTTATAACCAATAAATATACACTTTTCATCTTTTTTATCCAGCTTACTCCTATTTTCCTTTGGAACATGTACATAAGCATCACAACCAAACACTCTAAGATGTTCAAGAGAGGGTTTCTTTCCATTCCATACCTCGTGTGGAGTTTTATCATCCAACACTGATGAGGGTGATTGATTGACCAGGTGTTGGAAGCCACCAATAATTTTTTATTCTTATCACAATATAAATCCCCACAAAGAGATTATATCTTTGTTTATCTTCCATCACCTCCCATTTGTAAATGTTTATGTTTCTGAGTTTGTATGCAATGATTGGGGTAAACTTATTTTATTGAGATTTTGGTTTTCATTTTCATTTATTTTATTTTTTTAAATTCATGACTGTAAGGATGAATTTAAATATAAAAATTGGTCTTGGTTTCATATCTTTTACCTTAGAAATGTCATTTTGAAAACACCCATATATGGTTAAATCTCAAGTCTTATGAACTTATTAATTGATCCACTATCGAAATCTTTGTGTATTATGGGTATCATGACTTCATTAGTTCTATAGTTGATCATTGGATTAATTTGTGAAATGTTTGAATGCACTTAAACATTGGTTTAACATTTAATATAGTTTTCATGAGCTCAACAGTCATATCAACATTCATGTCAATTGGTACTGACATGTTGTACCTACGTTTTCAATTCACTTTGTTGGCTTGAGTATTAATGAGATCATTCATTATGCGAAATGGGGTTTTGTACTGGGGAGGGTTTGGCATTAATCGTAGGTAATGGATCATATTTTTACGAGCCCTATGGTTTTTCATTTTCCCCAACTCTTCTTTCCATGTTATGATAGTTACCAAACATTGTAGTTTTCGTTCCATTACATTTCGCACAGACCTCTCTCTACTCTTCGTCTTTTGGAAGCCAAAACCTACCTCATGTGATATCCATTGTATCCTTTTCACAGTGGCACTGGCACATGTAGTTCATATCGAGTTGAATGGTTTCCAAGCTCTTTTGTCCCAAGATTATGCCATAGACGACCTGAAGGCTCACAAGTGGGATGTGTTCCTCAAGAAATTTGAAGGCTACAAACTCCCGGTTGCACAAGCCATCACACAAAAATTTGACAGTTTTAGGGCCAAGGTCAGGGATGTTCAGTTGGAAATAACAGAGGATTTCTTACGCAGGGTGACATGACTTCCATTGAAAGGAGAAAAGTGGTTTAAGAATGAAAAAATGGAGGATGTCCCATGGATTTTGTTCATGGTTTCCCGCAAGTCCACTTGTTGTCCAAAAGGTATTCCCATTACTTTTCTGAAACCAAGATGGCATAGCCTAATTTTAATTTTAAAATAGTTCATCACATGTGAAGGCCGGTATGGGCTAGTTTTTCTATACCACATTCGGTTGATTATGTTATTCATAGGGTTTGAATTGAACATGTCATTTTACTTGTCAATGAGTCTTTACAAATGTCTAAACGCTATAAGAAACAGAACATGAATTCTCTGTCGAGTCTGTTTCACCACGGGCTCATTAAGATCTTGTTGGTTTCTCACCTGTTGTGAATTTGTGACAATTAGGACAGTTTCCTGAGACAAAATGGCTTCAACCAAGTCAACGATACAATCATCCCTCATTTAATTGTAAGCCCCAATTTGGACAGACTAGTGACCAAAAGTCGAGTCTTCAATTCACTTGATGGCTCCGAATTTAATGAACCATCTTCTATTGTTGATGAAACCCCAGTGGATAAGAAATTGCCAAGTATGTTTTCACCCAGGAAATATTTGGAATAGGTAATTTCTGAATTAAAAGGGAAATATCACTACGTTCCTATGAACGAATCTAATTTGAACAATAATGATAAACCTGTTGTGAATAAATTTCGTAAGGGAAAGAAACATCAGAGCTCGGATTTAAATTTTAGGAATAAGAAGGCTGGTTGATTGATTTCTCATAACTTAAGAAATTGAAAGAGCGATCATCTGAGCTCGATCCCTATGATCGAGATAGATGACCAGTGTTTAGATAAAGAGATAAATGATTTCTTGGCTCAGGAAAATCTGGACATCCTATGTCTAGTGGAAGAAAATACTACCTAGGTCGAACAGTATAAATCTGTGACTAATCTACCCCCATGTATCAAAGGAAAAGAAGGTTTTGCAGGTATTAGTTGCAACCTAGAACAAGCCACATGGAAAAATGAAGTACCTGTTGTCGATTGTATTCCACATTGGTCTGCCATTTCCCCAGTGCACTGTGACAGTTGCTTAGATTGGATAGAGCGGTATTATAGAGATATTTTGCTCTTACAGGCTCAAGTAAAACACTTGTCTTCTCAGAATGATCTATTGGAATGAGAGAACCTTGACTTGAAGGCACAGATAGAGAGGGAAAACAAAATATTCAATAAGGTCGGGAATATAATCATTAAAAATACAACCAGTTTCAAAGCCATCATAAATTTGGAACTGTCAGATCCTTCATTTGCTAATTTCTAATGGTAAAAATGATTTTGTTTGATTTTATGCCATTCTGTTATGAAATATTAAAATAGGTAGATTTAATTTTGATTTCATTTGCTAATAATAAGACTAGCTACATAATCTATGATTCTGTACCTAGTCTATTTTTGAATAATAGTTGGCATTGTTTTCTGAAAATAAAATCTATTTTTCTATCTACAGGGAATTGATGGTTATGATGTTGATTCAATGGAGCAAACACCTTGGGTCACATGCTCAATTATTTAGTAGTTTCTTCCTTTTATGTTTATAAAACTTTGGTTTATTTTTGACAAACCAACTCATGCATGAGTGGTTTCTAGTTTCACTATTTTTGTAATATTATCTATTTTTTGTGGATTCAACTCTATCTTGTATAATAAGAGCATTTGAATCTTGAACTAGTTTAAATACCGGTCACTCTTAGTAGTGAGGACATATTTGGTTTTGACACATTATGGAAATATGACTTTCAAGAGTGATATGGAGAAGTTGTTCACTCCTTGGCTTTAGACCAATGTGACACTTACCCATTATGTTTTGCCTTTATCTTATGAAATGTTATTACATTTATACAGCTTTAGTCTGATCATCATATGATATTTCATATTAATAAGCACTTTAATTATGTCTGTAATTTGTTTTTCTATATTACATCTGTGATCAATATTTCATTTAAATATCATTGATTTATGTTGGATATTGAATGATGTATACATGAATGCTTTGTATTAAGTTTCTTTTATTATAAGTGTTCATCATTATAAGATCACCGTATCTATATGTTTATCAGTCTGGTTTTATATTCATGCTCCAAAACACCTTTGAGTTTGTTCTGGGAGTATTAGCACCATCCTATTACAGGTTTTCCTCATAGGCAGGATGACTAGGAGCTTGAATTGCGCAGGAACATAAACTCATTTTAGTCGATTAATTACAGGTTAGTTTACTCGCATTTTTTTTAGTTAGATTATTCATCAACGAAACAAGAATAGTTTAAATTAGATTTGACTGTTTATTTATTCTTATTTCAATTGTTTTTTATTAGTATTCTTTAGTTCTTTCGGTTTTAAATATTAAACGGAAAACATAAAATGTATGTGATTTCTTTATATACTTCATAAACACTTTCAAAAACATCTATTTCGCAAGATATCCAGTAAATCTTGCAAGTTGTATATACATTTTTCATAACCATATGCACATATCCATGTTTCTATTTAGACGTTTGCAAATTATTAAATTTATATCTTTAATATCATAGCTTCATAGAATACTTTCATTTCTTTTATTATTTTTAGGATTTTAGTTGGCCAGCGGAGCAATTAAACCCGTCAGGTCATTTCATTCCAAATGCCTTGGGTTATTTAGACAACCCCGGTATGGATTTGACCTTCAACTTGACGGTGTGTCATTTATTCCCATCAACACCAAGTAACATGGTCTACCCACTACCTTTGCCCAAAATTCCTGTCCTAACTCGACACCACTGAGCATTCTCCTTCATTTTTCCATCAGTGTCATGTTCATCCTTTCTGCAACTCCATTCTTGTGAGGTGTGTATGGATTACTCTTATACCTTTCTATACCAAAATTCTTACATAATTCCTCAAATTCATTTTCACAGAATTATCCACCAGTGTTTTTCCTCGATACCTTTATTTTCTTATCTATATGATTTTCTACCAAAGACTTAAACTATTTAAATTTATCAAATACCTCATACTTATTTATAAGAAAATAAATCCATGTGTTCCTTGAGAAATAATCTATGAATGAAACATAATACACATATTTAACTAGTGATGGAACAGGCACGGGTCCAAACACATCACTGTGTATCAACTTTGAGATCCCCTTTTCTCTTGTAGCACTAGATGGAAATCTTACTTGATTATGTTTTCCATATATGAAATGTTCATAGAAATCAAAATACAGAGTGTAATTAGACATACCTTCAACCATACCTTTACCATGTAGTGTTTGAAGGCCCTTTTCTCCAATATGCCTCAGCCTTTGATGCCATAGCATGGTCTTCTTTCCAGGGATAATATTGGTATTGTCTTCTTTATTTGTCTACTCAGGGACAACAAAACTGTTACAACCATTAGTATAAGTGTTTCCCAGCAACTTGTATAGAGTTCCACACTGAACTCCCCTCATCAACACCATTTCCTCTAGTACAATCTTCCAAGTTCCCTTTCCCAATACAGTATCCACTCCTGCATCATCCAACTTACTTACAGATATTAGGCTCCTAGCTAGTTTTGGAATGTACAGAACCCTAGGGAGATTTCTAATCCTTCCATATTTTAGCAACAACTTAACCCTTCCACGTCCCATGATTTTGGCTATCGATTCATCTCCTAGGAATACATCACCACCATCGTATTTTTCATATTCATAGAACCAGTCTCTGTGAGGAGTCATATGGTATGATGCACCTGAGTTGATCAACCATACATCATATTCTGCATGTGTACCTATAGATTCCAGGTAAACATCACCTCCTTCTTTAGTGGAGGTTTTCACCTCTATGGAAGAGGTACTATCATATCCCTTTGGTTTATCAACCTTCTTAGAATTGTGATCTTTCTTATAATTCCATGTTTTACCACACTTCCAGTATATCCTCAAATATCTTCCTGGAGACTTAGATCTACCTGTACATTTAGATCTCCCCCCTGAAGAATTATTAGGATTCATGTCTTGGGTATGACCTCTTACAAATAAATCATCTGTGCTATGACCATCCATGATTTTCCGCCTCATCTCTTCAGATAATAAGGATGCAACTACATCCTCATACTTCAATGTAGATTGAGTGGTACTACCAATTTCTACAACCATATTATCCCAAGAGTCTGGCAAAGAACATAACAAATTAATACACTGATCAGGGGATCAAATTTGCTCAATTTTCAAAGTGCTCGGATTGAGACGAAACCAGTACCATTGTGTCCGTCTCGTTTTCTTGATTCCGGCGGTATATTTATTTTCGCAAATGGAGTCCGTATGGAGGAGATGTCGCGATTTTACCGTCAAGTCAAACAGGTCAAAATTGGTGCTGACTGTACATGTCCGTACAGTCCGTACGGCCACGTGGAGGGCCGTCCCATGATGCTGACATGGCAGAAGGGGTGACATGGCGCACATTGGTTGGTTGTTTGTTGTCCAATCATACACTGACACGTGTCACTTCATTTATGTTTAATTTGGCTTTGTAAAAGATATTGGGAGTCCGCGGGGTTTGACCCCGGGACCTCCCCCCATGGTAAAGCTTTAACAT
>ML787468.1:513056-540775 GCA_009831015.1 Picea engelmannii | reverse complement strand
TAATATTTATGCATGGGATTCGTTATAATATGTTATACATTGTGTTAGCGCGCGGTTGCACGGGAAGTTACACCCGTTGCACGGTTTTACAACTACTATGATGCCGCGCCTTTGGTCGTATGACCATGTGACCCAATGCTAGGTAGTTGGGGGCCAGAGGTGCCCAAACCGTCCGACAGTTTGGACCATTTTCGGAACCGTTTGGTGCTGAGTTTATATGCGCGTTTGGAGCGTGTTCCAGGTACAGGTACAGATTGTAGAACCAGAGACAGCAAAGAAGGAGGGAGACTTCAGAGGAGGCTATCTTCTTCATTTTTCGACCGTTTCAGGTGCCGTCAGAGCCTAGACAGGGGTTTTGGCACGCTACGGAGCCATTGGAGCAGTAATTTTGTTGATTTGAGCACTATAAGACTTATTTTTAAGCACTTTGAGCAATTTAATATAAAAGATCCATTTGGAGGCTGGACCAGGAGATGTAGCCCGGAGTGGGGTGAACTCCTTTATCAAGTTGTTGTGTTTATGTCTTATGTTCAATCATTTATGATGCTGTCTATGCTTATTTCTACATAAGTAATCTTTAATTATGTGTTGCAAATTGATCCGGTTGCATTAAAACACATAACATTTAACTTGCAATTTAATTTAATCAAGTTTATCAAGTCTTCGTCATATTTTTAGATCATACACTTATCTTCTTCTGCAATCATAATATTAACAAAGACAAGTTGACTTACCAGAGTATTAAAGGCATTTATATGTTCTGTCACAGAATCTCCATCTTCCATTATAAGATGATACAACTTCTTTCGAAGAAATAACTCGTTTACCAGGGACTTTGATTTATACAAATCCCCTAACTTATCCCATAGATCCTTGGCTATAGATTCTCCCGAGACATTCAACAACATCGAATCTTCAAGTAAGAGTCGAATAGTACTCCTTTCTCTTCTGTCCAACTTCTCCCAATATTCCTTCAACATACCAGTAGGTGGTGTACTAGTAGTTTGTGTACTAGTAGGTTGTGTACCAGTCGATTGTGTTCCAGTAGGCTGCGTACCAATAGGCTGTGTACTAGGATCCATGGAGATCCATTGTTCTTTGTCTACAAGAAGGTCCTCCATATTGAGCTTCCATAGATCAAAGTTTTTACCGTTGAACTTATCTATTTCGATTCTAGAAGATCTCACCATTCCTCTTTCTACACTTGAATAACCAGTGAAAATCTCCCACTAAAACCAGGCTTATCACAGACCCAAGATAAACTTGATCTATCAAGACTGAGCCAAATCCTCAGCAACAAAGGCATCCCTCCGAAGCCAAAACTGAGATCTAATACCACATGTAATTTTTGAACCTGTGAAGTAAATCAATGCATATAGATTCTTAATCAAAACATAAATTAATCAATGGCTCATACACATAGTATACAGATATTTACGGTGGAAACCCTTAACCAGGAGACAACCAGTCTTCCTTAGTGCCACACCTTTCAACTCTTCATTGTATTAATTTCACCATTCACCATAAAATATATACATTGTTTTAGGTATTCTATAGATACCAAAACCCTAATCCCTTAATCCGAGATTAATTTAGAAAACTGCTAAAAATAGCAAAATCTACTAAAAATAGCAAAAACTGCCCAAAAATGCATTTTTAATTAACAAAGATGCATGAAATATTCACATGCATAGATTAAGATTCATGCTACAACATAAAATACATGAACCATATGTCATACACAACAATAACCAACAAGCATGCATATTATAGATACAAATTTCATAGATAAATAAATACACAACATAAATAAATATACAGGTCAATGAAACCATGACACATAACACTTATCTTTAATAAAATGAATCACCAACTAGCTACAAACCAAGTAATTTCCACCCAACTATAGAAAATGTTGTTCCAAGTCTCAACAACAATTTCACCCCTGAGCCAGGTCTATGAATCCACAAGGACGGTTCGAGGGTGTCACTCAGCTTCCAAAACCAGTTAGCATTGAAGCTCTCACATGCTTCTCAACACACACATCAATACAAAGTACACCCACTCTCTTCTACCTAGCTTGTACAACCCAAGAGAATTGACCCCCTTCTCTGCCATGCAGTCCCTCAGGCTGTCCACCTCCTTCTAGGGCTCCAGTGCATCTAGTCAAGAATCTCCATGTTGAGACTCTCAATATTCACAATTTTGGGAAAAACATAACACATGCCAATGCATCTCAAACATGTAGGCATTAATTTGTGGTTGGAATACACTAGCAGTCATTACTGCGAACAAAACCATGGCTCCTCTCCACAATTCGTTTTTGTTTTCCAAACCAAGATAAAAAAGAATTAGGAATGAAGAGTGGGTGAAAGAGTGAATGGAGAGAGAGAACATAATGAAAGGTGTGAAAAATGAACAATGAATTAGTTAATGAAGCCCCCAAATAGACCAAAGATGGGTTTATATATTTCTTGGAATTAGAGAACCACATGGCCTTCCCCCAAGAATCTCATGTAACTTATATTCTTCATTAAAATAAAATGGGTAAATAAAATATAAAATAAATACTTAACCCCTCAATCCCCCTCTCTTATGGAATCATATCCCCCTATAACTCTTGTCATTTTCCATCTAGAAGCCAGTGATGTATTTATTATTAATAATGATCAAAACATTACATTTCCTAGGAACACTTGCCTCTTTTAATTGTTTGGGCACTCTAGCCTTTCATAAATTCACAAAATACATTATTTAATATGGGGCTCAAAACTGGGGTATTATAGGAGATTTATTGAAGGATTTTCAAAGATCTCACACCCAATTACCTCTTTACATAAGAAAGCTGTGAAATTTGATTTGACATTCGATTTTGAAAGGAGCTTCCAAGACTTGAATCCTTTATTAACAATTTCTCCAATACTAAGGATTGTTGATCCAAATGAAGACTTCATTGTATGCACTGACGCATGTAAACAAGGGCTTGGTGGAGTCCTCCGTTAGAATGGGTATGTGGTCTACTATGAATCGAGGAATTTGAAGGAGCATGAAAGAAACTATAAAATTCATGATTTGGAGTTGGAAGCCATAGTAAATTCCTTGAATATGTGGAGGCATTACCTCGTGGGAAACATATTTGAGTTAAGGACGGACCATAGAGGTCTGAAATACTTGTTTGTACAACCAAATATAAATTCCACGAAAAGAAGGTTGTTATATTTCCTCAGTGAATATGATTTTGATATAAAACATATCAAAGGTAAAGAGAACAAAGTGGTTGATGCACTCAGTAGGAGGGTGCATGAGATGCATGATACAACCATTATCATGTATCAATCAGATTTGAAAGATAGAATTCTAGAGGTTGTAAAATCATATAAAAAATACATGGAGTTAAAGGAGAAACTTCAACACTGTAACTTACAACATAAATTTTAATACTATAAGCTGAAAAATGATGAAATCATCATGTACAGGGACATAATTTATGTGTAAAATTATCTAGAATTAAAGAATCTAATATTGGGAGAAATGCATAATGTGCCTTATGTTGGACACCCAAGTTACAAGTAAATTATTGTAGTTGTCAAGAGCCAATATTATTGGTCAAGCATGAAGAAAGAAGTTGTTGATTTTATTGCCAGATGTATGGCATGCTAAAGGGTCAAGGATGAGCATAGACACCCAACTGGCTTTCTACATCGATTTCCCATCCCTGAGTGGAAATGGGAAGTTTTAACAATGGATTTTATCACTAAATTACCAAGAACTAACAAGCAACGTGATTTAATCATGGTAGTGGTTCATAAGCTTACCAAAGTTGCCCATTTTATTCCAGTAAAGATCACTTATAAGGCAACTAACTTAGTTGATATTTATATGAAAGAAATTGCTTGATTACATGGAATTCCCAAGACAATTGTGTCTGACAGAGATCCAAAATTTACATCACATTTTTCGAAAGGATTATTTAAAGGATTTTGAACAAATATGCATTTTATCACAACTTATCATCCAAAGTCAAATGGGCAGACAAAAAGGGTGAATCAAGTAATAGAAGATATGCTAAGGATGCATGTGATGGATAAACCATCCAAATGGGAGGATTACTTACACTTGGTAGAATTTTATTACAACAATGGGTACCAAGAATTCCTAAAGATGAGCCCATTTGAGGCACTATATGTCAGAAAATACAACACACCAGTGAGTTGGGACAACCCAACAGACCGCGCAGTGGCTGGGATAGAACTACTCAGGGAAATGGAAGAGATGATGATAAAATAAAATAGAATTTGAAGGCTTCCAAGGACAGGAAGAAAAGCTATGATGATAAGGGCGGAACTCATAGGGAATTTAAGGTGGGTTATGATGTGTTCCTGAAAGTAAAATCCAACAAAAGTTACCTGAAATCGGGAAATTGTTCAAAGCTACCAGCTCATTTTTGTGGGTCATTTGAAATCCCGTAAAGGATTAGGCATGTAGCATACTTTCTTGTCTTGTATGCATCAATTCATATTCATAATGTATTCCATGTGTCATTACTTAAAAGGTATGTACTTGATACTAATCATGTCATTGATTGGAATGTGATTCAGGTGGAACAAGAAGGCAGTTTTCAAGTGCATCCATCGTGCATGTTGGATAAGAAGATCAAGAAGCTCTGGAATAAATCCATAGTGATAGTAAGGTTCCAATGGACCTGGTGCAGTCCTGAGGATGAAACTTGGTAGCATGAGTATTCTATGCGGGTAGAATACCCACATCGTTTTGAAGACTTTGAAATTTTTGGTTGTATATGTGTATATACTATAGTGAGACCGGTGCATAAATAAGGGGGAGAGGAATTTAATACCCCTAGTTTGAAGCCCAACTGTAAATATAAATGTAACTTTGATTTACATATAAGATGGTGAGTTGATAGTATAAGATATTTGGTTTGGGTGTGCGTTCATTAAGTTAGTGTGCGTGAATCTCACACAAAAAGACTGTGCACAGTTTTAAGATGATCTCAATGTGTGGTTTAATGTATTCAATGCACACCTGTGTAAATGCATAGGGATTGTGCAATAAAAGAGGAGAAACACAATATATATACAATGTGCAACGATATAATTTCACGAGGATGGCGTGCATTCCAGGATTTTGTGCAGTGCGCAATTTTGGGGACTAGAGAGTCTTTTGTATTTATGTCATATTGTAGTGCAGGGTGGGACACTAAAAGAAGAGAGTGCATGCATTCTGGAAGTTCTGTGTGCACTGGTTTAGTGCACAACCTTTGTGTTTTTAAGGTTGGTGAGCTTGGATGAAAAATACCAGTACTACTGTACTAAAATTGTAAATGTAATCGTATGAAAATATAATGAAAATACAACACTATGATAGACCAACCACATAAAAGAGTATGGGGGGATAACTCTACTAGTTGAGGTTAAGTGGGATAGGTTAAAGGGGATTAAATCCAAAGGAATGTTATATTAATATTACTTAAAGGATAAATTAAGGATATATTATTTTATCCTAAGTCCGATGGAGGGAGACATGTAGATCGAAGATAGTTCTCAATGTGACAAGTGTCAAGTTGGGAACATGCATCCATATAGTTTTGACTTAGTACACTTTTTTTATCATTGGATGGGGAATTATTGGATCATCATAGGATGGTTAGGAGCCTAGGGGGGCTCTCATCAGACCTGGCTATAATTTCATGAGAACCCTATTGTTACTTTCATCATAACTCGTTGTTTCTATCAGATATATCTGAACATTGATTATCTTGTGGAGTTGGACTAAAGAGGCAGGTTGTCAGGCCCGTAGGATTTTTCATTCTCTCTAGGTGAGAGAATTGTTGGGGAATTATTTATAGAGGTGCCAAACTGTAGCGAAATGGCTCTGAGACTTCCTATCTGGCTTGTTTCTAAAGCCCTGTAAGGAAAGTGGGGAAGCCAAAGGAAGGTTGAGTAGAGAAGGGGCACACTTCCTAGGGTGGGAGAGGGATGTGGGGAATGAAGGACTGTAGGATTTTAGTATGATTGGCATCTATGACCGAGTTTCATGTGAATAAGTTTTCCTGTTGTATGAGATACTTTAGCATGGTTTGGAACTCTTACCCAAGTGGAGTTTAGCCCCAGATCGGGGGTGATCCTCTGCTAAGAATTATGAGTAGGGTGGTCTAAGGCTAGGTGTAATGTGGAAGGCATGTGCATAGTTGGTGTCATTTATTCAAAGATAAGTGTCCAAATGTGTGTTAAACCATGCGTTGCAGTAATAATTAGGCATTTTATTTCATGGGTTTATTGTGTTATGTTGAATATATATATATTTATGTTATGATTATATAAATAACTGTGCATTGCAAAGTATTTATATGTTTTAATAGTGTTAGAGAAATTTTGTTAATTGGCTAGTAATGGAGACATTGTTGGTAGTATGGCATCAGAGCTCAATATGGTAAGTTTTTAAGTTGCATATCCTAGCAGGTGGTTGGGCATGTTACATTATGGTATGAGAGATGATGGAAAGAGTTGTTTTGTGTGATGTTACATGGCTTGGGTGGTCGGGTACATTACAGAGAAGATCCTCCAAGAAAACAATTAACCACTAGAAGGAAATCATGGAATATGATAAGATTGGAGCACCAAGGTTTGATGGAGAGAATTATTCCTTTTGAAGTAAAAGGATGAAAACCTTTTTATAGGCATAGGGTTTTTATGTTTGGTAGTTAGTTGTAGACGGATATGCAACACTGACCACTACCCCAACTGACAAATATGGAAAGAAAATCATCAAAAACAAAAAATGATAAAGGAATCATTCTGAGAACTCTAGATGATTCAATATTTTTCAAAGTTAAACATTGCAAGATCAAAAAGGATATTCGGGATAAAATTCAAAAGATTTATGAAGGAGATACAAAATTCAAGGGAGATAAGCTTCAAACCCTTAGATCCAAGTTTGAGGAACTGAAGATGAAGGAAGATGAAGACATTGTAGCCTAATTTCTTCAAGTTGAAGACACAATGAACATTGTTAGAGGAATGGGAGAAGAAGTTGATGAATCAATGATTGTCCAAAAGATTCTAAGATCTCTACCTATGAGATTTGATCCTAAGGTATGAGCCTTGGAAGAAAGAAAATATCTTGATAGTTTGAGGATGTATGAGCTACATGGAGTATTCACAACTTATGAAATGAGGGTAGAATAAGAGAACCCAATAACGAAGGAAGTCAAAACTTGATTGCAACTGCAACGATGATTCATAAGAAGATGAAGGAGTGGAAAAATCCATAAGGAAATTAAAAAGAGGGACTGGTAAATACAAAGCTATGCTTCCATTGAAAATTTTTAATTGTGATGATATTGGTAATTTTTCTTATAAATGTCCTTATTCTAAGAATAAAGGTAGAGATGAAGAATAAGATCCTAAGAAGAGAAAGAAAAATCAAAGGGGAGACAAGAAAATTAACAAAAATAAATTCTTCAAGAAAATTTTCTACTCAAAGGAAGGTATCTCTTCATTAGACAAGGATGATAATAGTGACAATGATTCAGAAAGAGTACTCTTCATGGAAGTAGAATAATATTCTGAAGATTTTGAAGAAGAAGGTGAAGTCGATCTTAGAGTATAATTAATTATTTCCTTAGAAGAACTAGGGAAAGAAGGAAAGAAAATAAATCCACTCAAGGTAGAGTTAAATAATAAAGAAGGATATCTAAATTCCAACTCAAAAGAAATCGAACAGATAATAATGAATTTAAATATCTAGGTAGAAGAAGAAAAATGTCTTGAAGAAACACTCAAAAAGAAATTAGAAGTTAAAGAGAATATGATTTAAATCTTGTAAGTATAAATAATTACCCTAAGAAAAGATCTTCAGAAGATTCAATATATGCAACAAAACAACACAAAAATATTGGATGAGATCATCAACAGTCAGAGGCCATACTGAGATAGGTCTAGGCTAGGATAAAAGTAGATGCAGATTGAGAAAGGTTCAAGATCCAAGACAACAGAACAAAAAGCATAACAAAGCACCTATGCAAAAACAGTCAGAGGTACTCAATAAGAAAATCATAGAGGAATGGAACCACCTAAAAGATTCAGAATACAAAACCAACAATCAACAACATATAAAAAAGAAGAAGGCTTCAAATGATAAACACCATTCAGAAGATACCCTACATGTAGGTATATGTTGGGCCCTTAGTTCTAATAAGAGGATTTGTACAAGTTATCAAGGAGTTGGAAAACCATCCACGCGAAGGAAAAGAGGGTTGAGAAAGGAAACATGCAAAAGGAAGATGTTGGAACATAAAACAGTCTGAACCCAGTGCATAATCAGTTTTGGGACAATACAGTTGGAACATAATCAAGAAGAGAAGAGGGCCTGTGAGTTCTAAAGAAGGATAAAATGATTGTATTGTAATGAATGCATGAATGTATGTGTGTGTGTGTGTGTGTTTGTGTGAAGGAAATAGGAGAGAGGAAAGAGATGCAAGAATTGGATATGTACTCAAGAGTTAGAATGTAATTAGTAAGTAAAGAGCTTAGACTGATTATGACTAGATTTAATATTGTATTGAGATGTACCTATCGATCTCTTCTACGTTGAGTATGTAGATGATTAATGTAAATATGTGAATTCTATTTGTTTAATACTTTTGATATAATAGAAATATACTAGAGATCAAAAATTTGAAAATGTTCCTGGTTTATATTACTTCCTCTATCTATGGAATGGTATTATGCTGATGTATGTTATGTGTTACATGTCTTTATCATTTCTTGATGTTTTGTACAATTGTGTTCTCGTGTATCAGTGTATGATGTGTTAAAGGATATAAAAAAAATAATATATCTTACTTAATAATGGTAACAATATGGATGTGTTATAAATCTACATGGCATTCTTCTTACCCTTCCCTTAGTTCTTTTGTCTTAGTTGCGCTTCAGGTGAGACTTCTTTCCTTTTGGAAAGATGAAAATGCCAGCACACTAGACTACATCAGTACCCTTTTGTTGGTAACCTGAAGAGGACCTTGGTCTAACAACTTTGTGCCAACAAAATGGTATCATTGCTAGGACCCTGATTTTATAAGGGAACCTGTAATGAGAATGCTTCCATGGATCCATAAGTCAGACGTTCGGAAGTGGTGGGAATGTAAGTGTGATGCATTCATACTAAAGGAATATGAGTTACGTAATATGAGATGGGACGTCACCAAGGATTATGTATTCTACTTGGAAATATCAAGCGACCAATATGACATATTATGGGTAGAATTTCTGTAAACGTTGTTCCAGTTGATAGATCAGCTACAAGAAGCATCAGAGTCAAAGAACGGGTCAAAGAAATTAGTTCTTGGGATACAAAGAGGCTAGCAGTTATTCACCAAATGGATCATTCAATTACTTGAGAGATGGATTTTTGGGTTTCCACGTCCTTGGAAGGTTATATCACCAAGTTTGTAGTGGACAACCACCAATATTTTTCTTGAGCCGAAGCAATATTCAAGAAAGGGGCATGGGGAAAATTGTTGATGGAAATTCCCCTTTGGATCAAGGTATTTTTGGTGGAAGAGAGGATGCTAGTTGTTTTCTCACATGAGATGGCATCCTAGACCCATGCGCTTGGGTTGGGAGATCTTGGGGAAGGTTCATGAACTGAGAAGGGGAAATGGTTTTTTGATAGATGGGGGAAGAGGAAACCATAAGAAGTGAGCACGCCCTGAGGAGAGCTGCCATAGTTGAGAAATGGTGGTGGGGAAAGGTAAAGAGAGCAGCGAAGCAGTTTGAAGTGTTGCAGAAAGAAATCAGACCTACAAGAATTAGAAGAAATAAATTTAGAAGAGTTGCAGAAGTCCTAAAGACAAGAAAGACTGGCCAATATAAGATTGAAGGAAAAAGAAGCACAAAAGGAAAGAATTCCCTTGGAGAGTGGATGGGAAGAGGAAGCCTTAGAAGAAAAAGAGGATGAAGGAAGTCTGTATCTTGTGATATATGGAGAATATTCGACCCTAATCTTAGGAGGATTTGACTATGAGGTGGAGTAGGTTGCTCTGGTACAAGAAACCGAGACCCCCCAGATCAAAGAAAGTCGCCCATAAGTCAGTGGAACTAGCCCCGAGTCACTCGTATGCCAGTCACCTTCAATATCCTTGGTAAGCTCAATATCTTATACTCATGCAAATCCATTTTCATAGAACTCAGTAAGTTCAGTAGGACCCATAACTGTAAACAGTGGGAGGATAGTAAGGTCTCTTGGTAGGTCGCAACCAGGGCCATTAGGATTTATTTTGATAGGAACAAGAACACCAGAAATGGATGGACAGATGAGAGGTTCGATTTCCTGATACCTAGAGTTCTGGGGTAAAGGGGATGAGGATGTAGAAAAACATTTGGTTTTATACGAGGCCATCTGGAGGTCCAGAGGGACCATAGATGCTAACAAGTTAGTGGAATTCAAGACTACCTTGAGGGTTCGCGTCCTCAAATGGTACATGAAGGATATTGAGCTTGGGGTATAAGGACAAGACTTTAACCTTGACCAGGTGCATCCGAAATTCATTGTCGAATTCAAGTTACCTTAGTCATAACAATAAGCTCTCTTTGAGTTGAATGAGATTCAACAAAGAGAGGAGGAGTCTACATGGGAATAGAGTCAGAATTTGAAGGAAACCATTGGGAGATTGGAGCACCGAATTCATGAAGACCATCAAAGGGACTGCTACATCCAAGAGTTTCCTCCCTTGACATGAATCCCCTTGATGCAATAGAGAATATCCACACTAACAAAATATTTGGAACAATCAATGAATATTGAATACATCGAAGGATACCTAGGGATTCTAAGGATAAACATACCTTTGATAGATTCACACATGTCAAACCTCCAAGGAAAAATATCTACACTCACAGAGAAGATCCATGCATTAACACTACTCAAGCCAGCACAACCTCAAGTTTGGTGTACAAGATGCTACACGAAGGGGAATCTAGCAACTAAGTGTTCGCGAGTAAGAGGAATGGGCCACCCCCCTACAGGACCAACGAGAGAAGTTGCGCAGGTATCAACAAATCCTCCATTTCATGCACCATTGAAATACAACACTTTCCCAAGTTCCCAACCCACTCAGACAGTTGAATACTGTGAAATCTATCGGGCTCAAGGGCATGCACCAAGACACTGCCCCATCATGCAAAAATACTCACCTACACCCAATATAATACATTGTGAGCTATGTGGGTCCATGACACATGATACAAACCAATGTTAGACATTAGATTCCCTTGCCGAAAGACTAGACTAGACTGCATTCAGGATAAATGAAACACCCCAAGGGCCAGAAAGAGGCTAGGGAAGTGGAAGTTTAGGCAGACTTAGAGGAATGAGGACTGGAGGAAGAGGACCACGTTGATGTTATAATTATGATGAACAAGGACATATGGGCAGAGAATTTCCTCATCCAAGACAGCCATGGTGCTCACACTGTATAAATAATGCCCACGTAACTGGAGAGTGCCTAGACCTAATTGCAAAATGGGAGGACCGGGATCAGAAAATAGGAGATAACTTCATATGCTTGGATATTAGGAGAGGATTCGAAGAGAGGTTACCTAGAGTCCACATCATCACTCACAGAGGAGAAAAAAATGGGGAATATGCTAACAATCGGCCCAAGATTAAGAAAGTAGCCCCCAAGGATGACAAGTATGATCCTTTGAAGAAAAAAGTATTTTTAAAAGATGCAGTAGAAATATTTAGAGGTGAATATGCACCATAAATAAGGGAAAACCCTCCTAAAGTCACCCTTCAACCCAATACCTCTCAATCTCCTTCCTCACCTCCTGCACCCTAAAATCTTGTAAACGCGAGAAGACCTCGTGAGCAGTCTCAATATATAATCAACCTATGGTTTCAATTATTCTCTGAGATCTTGGGAGATGACCGAATCTCTAATAAGTTGTGGAATACCCTGTAGCTAGTTATGAGAGACAAGGGAACTTCAAAAACCACTATAACTACCAACTTTCTCGAGAAGAATACACAGAGAATACAAAGAAGGAAGGTGCAAACTGGAAAATAATTTAGGTTGGAATCCTTGTTATAGAACTTTGAAATTAAATATGTCATGTTATACTTGGGATCATATGTCAACATCTTACCCAAAAAGACTTGGGAGGCTCTAGGGAAACCTCAGTTAGTGTATTCCCCCATCCAACTGATAATGGAAAACCAATACTGCATTTTTTCTGGTAGGAAGGCTAGAATATGTGGAAGTAGATGTTGCAGGAGTTAAAATGATAATTGATTTTGAAGTATTTGAAATCATGGGAGACAAATACCCTTACCCTTCCTTATTAGGAATTGATTGGGATTATGAAAATTATGTTTTCATTGACTTAAAGAGGGACACTATGACGTTTGAAGAAAATGGAGTAAAAGTAGTCCAACCCTTAGATCCATACATGGGACCTAGATATATTGAGCTAGTGGATAATAACATGGAATCATAAGTTATTGACTAGTTATAAACCATAACAGTAGGGATGAGGCCAAATTACATCAACCCCACTGCAGATGGATCTGTAAGTTGGAGGAGTATACAATCAGCTAAGGAGTCAGAATTATCTTTTGATAGCTGGCAGCAGGGTTCATAAGAAATATTTGCAAGATGTTGCACAAATATCAGGGAAACATGATGGATAGGGACCAAGGTGAAGGATCACCCAACATACGATGGTACTTTATATTTGAATAACTTTCTCATTGATATAGACAAAAAAGTTGTGCAAGAACAAAGGATCTCGGTTCTGGATATACCTTTGAAGGATACCCAAGCCAAGTGGTGGGCCACTCATAGAGCTTCACTTTTGGATTGGTAGGGTGCAAATAGAGATATTTGATACAGATTCATCAGAAGTGATCATGTGACAGCAGAGATGAACACAGATTTTCATGGCGTGCAAATGTTCGATGGGAAGTACGACTCCATAATGCATGTTGAGAATTGCATTAAGCAATGGGAAGTTCTACAGGTACCATCTCAGCTATGGGTTCATGTTTTTTCCACTCATTAGGTATGATTCCAAAAACCTGGTACATTCATGAAGAGACAAAAAGAAAAACGATCCATTGGAAAACACTAGAAGACATATTTTGCAAGGATTTCTCCTTCACTGGTAAGTCTCTTGAGATTCACTTAGTCCTTCAAATAATTCGGTAGATGACATTTACTAATGTTTGTAAACCCAGATCAAGCCTACTATTATATTTTGATCATTCCCATTTTATTCAATCCAATCGAGACCACAACCATGCCAGAATAATGGTAGCCTACTATAAATTTGATGAACCTAATGAATTAGAAGAACTTAGGAATCTCAATATCAAATAAATTGTAGGCATTAGGAAAATCTAGGATACTACACCCAATCATACCAGTAGCACCTATACCCATCCTCTAAATTTGCAGAAAGTAAATATAGGGAGAGAAGAGTATCCTAAGATAGCTTCTATAGGGGACTATTGGGATGAGCAAGCCATGAATGAAATCCAGAGTCTATTTCAAGAATACAAAGACCTATTCCCAAAAACCTTTTCAGAAATGAAAGGCATAAAAGGATCCATGGGGGAGATGAATATCGAGCTTAAACCTGACTTGAAACCCATGAAGCACCGACCATATAAACTCAATCCCAAGGTAAAAGAAAAGTTCAAAAGAGAAATAGACAAAATGCTTGCAACGATCATAATATTTTCGTTCAAAGAAGAAGAATGGGTTATACCCACAGTAATATAGATAAAAAGGGTATAGAAGACATTAGGGTCTGTGTTGACTATAGGATTCTAAATGTTACATGTGTACACGATCCATTTACGACACCCTTCAGTGATGAGGTATTCGATCAGGTTGCATGGAAAGAAGCATATTCATTTACAGATGGATTCTTGGGGTATCACCATGCCATAATTGCAGAGGACGACAAGAAGAAGACCACTTTTATAAATGAGTGGGGGTAATTCACATACAATGTGATTCCCTTTGGCCTAAATAATTCCCCTGCAGTCCTCTCCAGGATTCTTATTGCAACATTTCATGACTTCATACACAAATTCCTAGAAGTCTACATGAATGATTGGATTTTATACAGTTTTTTGAAGGATAATGTAGGGATACTCTGATTGATGTTTGATAGATGTATAGAGTAATCGATATCTATAAACTCAAGGAAGTTTATTTTATGCATATTGCACGACAACTTGCTAGGCCACATTGTTTTCTAGGAAGGATTCGTAGTGGACATAGCTAAAGTTGTGGTTATCCTGAACATGTTGTCACCTACAAGTGCTAAACAATTACGTAGGATGCTTAGCCATACAGGATAATACCATAGGTTCATCAAAAGATATGCCAGTATCACAACACCATTGGAGAAATTACTGAAGGAGTCTGAATCATTTCGGTGGATGACTATGTGTGACAAGGCGTTTGATATTCTCAAGAAAAAACTTAGTACTGTACCAATTCTTATATACCCAAATTGGAAAATTGAATTCCATGTACATGTGGACGCACTAGGTATTGCGCTAGGAGATATATTAGTGCAACCGATAGAAGGGAATATGGACCAGCCTATAAACTTTTCCAACAAACAATTGCCTCAAGATCAACGCAACTACACAATAATCGAAAGGGAAGGTTTGGCCATGATTTATGCATTTCAAAAATCTTAACACTACTTACTAGGTTCTCATTTTAATTTTTGTGTTGACCATTTTTCATTGAAATACCTTGTAAATAAGAATCTTCTTGAAGGAAGGACTTCTAGGTGGCTCTTACTCTTTCAGGAGTTTTCCTTTGAGGTAATTATCAAAGATGGAAGATGTAATGTAGGACCAAATCACCTATCAATACTGGAATCAGGGGAAATTGGAGGATAAGTGGATGACCAACTCCCCGATGTAGACTTGTTCTAGATTGAATCTGTCCCGAAATATTTTGAGGAGATTGTTTCTTTCCTCAATACAGGAACTTGCCTAGAGAATTATTTTGCAACCTAGAAGAGACACCTAGTGGTCCACGTAGTAGATTACCAATTGATTGTAGGCCAACTCTATAATATGGGACTTGATATCATTCTCAGATGGTGTGTCCTAAACCATGAAAGGAAATATATCCTATGGGAATTCCACAGTGGAGTTTCGGGAGGGAACGTTCGAGGGAAAGATACAACACATAAGGTTCTCCAAGATGGATTACGGTGGCCAACATTACTCAAAGATGCTAAAGTTTATGCTAGGTATTGAAATGATTGTCAAAAAGTAGGGAAGCCATCATGAAAATATGAATTACCTCTTCATTTTGTTAGAGAACAACAAGTACACCCCGTTTCAACAGGTCTACGAGAAGGAATTTGTGGTAACTACAAATTTTATTATCCCTAGTCTCTATATATCTCAGGATACACACATGATGAATGATGCATCAGTTACGCAAAGGATTGAAAACCTACAAGAAATCGAAGAAGAAATGTTTCTAGCTGATTTTCATCAGTCAGTGGAAAAATATAGACAAAAAATTTGGCATGATCGACACATCAAGACTACGAGGTTCATGCAAGATGACTTTTGGCACATGATCTCCTAGGGTCAGGTTTTTGGATGTCTAGGGTTTTTGGCATTATTGTTTATTGTAAAAAGGCCTTGATAGCCTCATTGTAATCATCTTCTTGCGAATGAACACAACCGTCACATCTCTTCTCAGAGATAAGCCGCCACCATTCCAGCAAGCTTGTTTTCCACCACATTTTACAGTTTCAACTTATTTCCTTATTGAATAGAAAACCATTTTTACTGTACCTCTATTATTTTGTGTTAAGAACTTGTTAATAATATGTAGTCATTTATTTCTTCTCATAAAATCCATATCAGTGGTATCATAGCGGCCTGCTCCTTGTCATCTTAATGCATGTCCCCAACGAGGTCGGAGTACAAAGAGTTGGGTCTCGAGCTTGTTTCTCTTGAGGACAAAATTTCTTTCACACCCAATCGACCTCTCATGGAAGGATAAAATAAAGATGATGGGATAGGAGATCCTTCCAAAATGTTGCTTGAGGAATCCATCATGCAACAGAGGAACGAGATGATGGATAGTTTTGTGCAAATCGTTCGGCGACTACCAACAGGCGACACATCTTCTTTGAGCAGAGGCATCACCCCCTTCAAGGTACAAATAAACGTTTATATTCATATTTGAAGGTAAGATAGACACAGATGTTGTAGAAAAGTGGTTGAATCTACTAGAAGGGTGTTTTTTTGTCCATAACTTTTCAAATGGAGAAAATGTTACTTTTGCGCTCCTCAAAGTCGTTCCCCATGTCAAAGATTGGTGGGAAAATTTCTGTGAGCAAAAGGAAATAGTGGAATCTTCATTATTTACAGTCATGGCCACTTGGGAATTCTTTAAAGATGCTATTAAGGAACAATACTACCCTGTCGGAAGTTTTGATGACTTGCATACCAAATGGACCACACTGCGGCAAGAAAGAGACCAAGCAGTGCCAGATTTCAAAAATATCTTCCATACCTTGCACACCAAGCTGGGTATCAAAGATTTGGAGTGACATATGGTGCTCAAGTATTTTGGTGCTCTACATAGATACATCTAGATCAAAATGGAATTTCTAGACATCTCATCCTTGGGCATGGCCTACCAATATGTTGTCAAAATCGAGAAAAATCTCAAACAAAAGATGTGTCAATCTGGGCATGGGAACCCCTCACAACAAAATCCATGAAAGTGTAGCCCCAACCCACAAAAAAAGGACATAGAAAATATGGAAAGTATCAGGAAAACCAATCCAAGCCGCAAGAAAAGAAGGA
This sequence comes from Picea engelmannii, assembly GCA_009831015.1. NCBI lineage: Eukaryota > Viridiplantae > Streptophyta > Pinopsida > Pinales > Pinaceae > Picea > Picea engelmannii. The sequence goes on along the minus strand of ML787468.1, from coordinate 523,888 downwards.
CATCAGAAAGACAAAGAAAGACACTGTGAAGTGGTGCGACTTCCATAAGAGCCCTTGGCGTAACACTATTGACTACCTTTCAAATTAGTCGCTGGTGGAAAAAGTGAAATCTTCTGAATCAGATGTGGTTTCTGACTCTGAGTCAGAACCAGAAAGGGGAAGATAAATCATTGATGCAGAACCCAGTGCCACCATTGCTACCACCAAGCTCTAGTCTAGTGAACCAGACGATCCAGAAGAAGGAGAGTGCCTTTTCCATTCACAGATGTGGGTAAAAGGCACCCCACTACACTTCATCGTTGATAGTGGTAGCTATAAGAACCTCATCGCAGCAGAGATCGTCAAGTGGTTGGCCTTGCTGACAATGTCGCACCAAAACCCTACACCATTGGATGGCTCCACTAAGGAAGAGATCTCCGCATCAGCCAACTATGTCGACTATCATACGGAATCAATCCCTTCAAAGATGAGGTATTGTGTGATGTTTCTCCTCTCGAATTTTGTGATGTTCTTTTGGGCCAAGATAATTTATGCAAACGTCATGTTCTATATAAATCTAGGCCTCATAGTGTTATTATTACTTTGAATAGGAAATTGTATAGGATACCCAAGGCAGTCCCACCTAGTGCTATTTCCTTGATCTCTGCTAAGAAATGTAGGAAGGTCATTGTTACACATCAAAATTAATCACTTCAATGATGACCTATTATCGTTATTACAATTGTCGCAAGTGTTTCACTTTGGCCACAAATGTTGCAAGTGTCGCAAATATCATACTGTCATCTTGCCTATGTCGTATCTCGAACGACATCACAGGAACACTTGAGACATCCTCAAAGACTGGTTAAAATAAGGATATGTCATTTGACAAAGAGTACAAATATTTTTCCTTGAGAAAGACCACTTGAAAATCATTTTTGAAGGGAAACGCTCCCCTACCCACTAGCAGGGAGAACTAGTGCTCCTTGCCTTCCTTTTGGGGAGCGTTGCAACGCTCTGTGCACCATTCTGGGGGAGCGTTGTGTTGTTGAGGAAATCAGAGGAAGATCCCCCCTATCTCTAAAGTCAGTTAATTTGAGTTCAAGGCTAGATATTAGGGAGGATCCACAACTGATGGAGAAAAATCCTCAACCTATCTCAAGAATATATAAGGTGGTTAGGCCTCTCCAAGACTATATAAGGAGGCTTCCTCATGGTGAAAAGGGGGGATATCGAAGGCATCAAAATTATGCTCTCATAAGGGATAATATCAGTGAAATTATAGTCATTTTGATCCTGTAACTTTTGAGAAAGGGTTTGGACAAAGAGAGCTTGGTGAGGTTGTTGCATCTGCATCTACAGTTGTAAGCACTTTTCTTTTCTTTCATTAATATATATATGTGCTTGGCTTGTTTTCCTTCAAGTTTGTGTATGTCTCATGAAATTGTTATTTTTTATAGATCTATTTCGAAGCTAATCATGGTAGAATAGGAAGTATGTTTTTTTGTTGCTACTCATTGGATTGTAGGACCTTCTGAAGAGTTTGGAGATCAAGATCATCTTGGATCACGTAAGAACAAACTTCATTAAGAGGTATTTATACTCTTTTCTTCTTTTTCCTTAACTGGTTTATCTTCATTATAAGGAATGTCAGTGTCCAACGTTAGCACCTTTCTATCTTGGTTATAGGGGTCTAGGATCCAAGAGGAAGTTCACCTATCCAAAGGGGGATTTTCCTGTAACAGAAATTGGTGACTCCACTGGGAAGCGAAGCTTTCAGTTTTGGTTTCCTTCCTTGGTCTTGTTTTTGGCCTTTTCCCACCTTCAGATATTATTCACTATATGTTTATGGTTCTTGGATGTGTTGTTGGCTTTTGGATTCATCACATACACACTGAATTTCAGATTTTTCTTGAGATTTTTTATTTCTGGGCAAGTTTCTCTTTTTCTCAGAGGCTAGTGCTCCCCTTCCTTTACATCCAAAGTGTTAGGGCTCCCTTGCAGGTTCCCATAGGGAAATAAAATGTTGTGGTGCTCTTGACACAAGAGTGCTAGTCTTTTCTACTAAAAAATATTTTGGGAATCCATCTCTGATTGTATTTTTTGTTGATTCATCTGCTCAAGACTGTTACTATCTCAATGTGTCTTTGGTTTAGCCTCCAACCTTTTGATTTCTAAGAATTTATGATGTTTTGTTTGGATTTTTGACATCTCTCTTCCTTTCTTTGAGTCACTCTTCTTCTTTTATATTTGGACTCGATCTACTTCTTTCTCATTTATCTGATTGTATCAAAGTTGTTGTAAGGAAATTCAGAGATCTATGCATTGTTCCATTTGGTCTTTGAGGTCATTTTCCCCAAGAAATTCCTCCTGTATTTTCTCGGATTATTCTCTGCATTTTCTTGTACTCCTAGAATGTTTTTCAGTTTTTGAATCCTTGATTGAGTTCTTGTTGGAACAAGTTTCTACTTGTTTTCATTCAGTTCTCATTTCTTTTAGTGCATGCTTTGTTTGAAACCTTTGTCGCTTTGTGTCTTTTGCATCTACATATGAATATTTCTTCTAATTGAAAGTAGTGGAGCATCAAAGGGTTTTTATTTAATTTCTTTATACAATAGAATCAAACAAAGAAGATAGATGCATTCTTTCTTTTGGTTAGTGAAACTAGCTTGCATTTGAAGTAGCAAAATTGTATGGTTTATGGAATTTTTTGGTCTTGAATTCTTAAAATTTCCCCCCCTCATGGTCGGGGGGGGGGCAAGAATAGTGTATTGGTGTATAGTCTCTTTGAATCATTTCTTGAAGATCTTGGCATTTATGAGTTTAATTAAATTTTGGGATATTCTGCATCTGGAAATGATAGTCGTTTTCTCCTTCTCGTAATATAGCTTTCATAGAAGTGAAATATTTGCATTCTCATTTCTTTTCATTGTTTAGAGTCAGGAAAAACATCATTTAGTCCATGCCATTTTCCTTTTTAATAAAAAATAGCCTTAAAACATCAAGCCCTAAACTAACCTACATTATTTTAGGGTGTAGGGCTTTGGAATATGTGTGAAAGATAAATTTCCAGAGATGTAAACAAGAATAGAATCTTGAGTTAGGGAGCGGTGAATTCCACTTGCTACATTTTGTTCTGGGAAGCCCTTTTCACACAAGGGTAAAACCTGAGGTCGCATTGAGACTGGCAGAGTTACTCACCCTGCTTTGTTGGTATTGGTGTAGAGATTGCATGTATTATGGGGGTCACTTGAAGGTATACCCACAATGATGAGTGGAAGCCTTTCGAGTTGATTTCGGGATAGATACCCTGCCTTTGCACGTGGATCAGACTATCGACTATTTCCCCAGGCATCATTGTATTAATTGGTGACATTGTTAGCCATAATGTTTAAGGTCTTTACACGAGGTGATCGTGGAGGGACAAGTCTTCACAGTACCTGGAATTGACGTTGGCCAAACTCACTCGGGCTCCTTGGAGGGTATACCCACGTTTATGTGTGGGAGATTTCACCATGGTGTAAGTTTGTTAAGCAGGTCGTCAACGTAAATTTTCCACCCACTCTTTCTCATATCCTTCTTACATTGTTCCTCCGACATTGGATTTCATCACCAACTAGTGCGTTCATTGTGAGAAGGTTTTATTTTCTTGTTTTCTTCCTAGATTTTTAGCATGTGTGGTTTATTTTCCCTAGCATACTCTAGGTTGGATCTGCTTTTAATGGCATCAGTTCCCAGAACGACCAATGAAGGAACCCCTTTTCCAGGGGAACCTTTTGTTTTTCCTTCTTATGGAAACATTGGTCCTCCTCAGATCTCTACTTTGAGCCTTCCAGGTCTCACAATTGGATTACCAGTATGGTTGTTTTCCACTCAGGTAATCCCGAATGGAGCTAGTGCTTCGGTTGTAAGAACTTCCCCCCATGAACATCAACCTCATGTTGATCCTTCACCTTCTTCACTAGTAAGATCTGCTTCTCCTTCTTCACTTGCAATTTCTTCTTTCGTTTCATCTTCTTTGACGAGTGAAAGATATAAAGCTAGTAACACAGTGGATAAGAAGAAGAAGAAAAGGAGGAATAAGAAGAAGAAAAATAAGCAAGGGTCCAAACTTCCAACCATTTTCGGACATGTTGGAAAACAACCAGTTACTGATAATCGTACTGGGAGTGTTGATGATGCCAAGATCACCCAAACAACATGTAAACCCAAATTTTCTGAGGGATTTCCCTAGTCTTCCCAAGGTCTTAGAAATTTGGTCTTCCACATCATCGACCCCTACTGGACATGCTGGTGACACCCTGTCAACTAGTGACATTAAGGTTGGTAAGAAAAAGACCAATGTCAAATTTCATTTCATTTTATGCGAAGGCGATCATTACTCTCACCTTTTTCCTCGTATGGGAGAGGCTTATTCTCTTTTGGAAAATATTCAACTTCCAATTGGTTATTGTAAGACTTCCCCCAACCCATCATTAGTTGATGGACTGGTCAATCCAGTTCCATCCTCATTCAGTCTGGTTGATCAAGTGGTCAATCTAGTTTCATCCTCGATTGAACCACAAACCCAATTAGTTAATCCAGTTCCATCATCGGTAAGCCCCACTCTTCATCTACAATGTGAAACCCTATGGGTCGATCCATTTCCACCTATCAACCCCATTATCCCCTTGGAGAATGAAACTCAAGAGGTCAATCTAATGTCATTATCAGTCGATCCTACTCTCCTGTTAGAGAGTAAACCTGATTATGCCCACGTTTTTATGATTGATACAAAATCTACCGTGATGGGGGACATTCCTCCCTCTCCCGCGAAACCCCCTCCAAGTAATGAGGCCATAATTTTTTATTGGGGTGTGCTAACTGGACCTCATCTTCCCTCTCACATTCCTTTCAATATTATAGTACAGGTTTGTGGTCGGGACATTCCTCAAACACTAATAGATGAAGGTGTGTCCGTTAGTATTTTTTCCTCTATTGCTTGGAAAGCTTTGGGTTATCCTTAGCTTGTGTTGGTTACCCAGACTCTGTTCACTTTTAATAGAATAACCAACCACCCTTTAGGAGTCCTTCCTTAGTTTCCTATAACTTTGGGAGGGAAAACTATCTTTATTGATGTTATGGTAGTACAAGACCCCTTGGATTTCGATTTACTCCTTGGGAGAGATTATGTCTATGCCATGGAAGCTATTGTGTCCACTCTTTTTTGTGTGATATCTTTCCCTCATGGTGGAAGAATTGTGGCTATTGATCAACTTTCATCATTTGGTCCTGAATTTATTTCCAACCCAATGAACTCCCTAAATGGTTCTTGTATGAAGACAGTATCACCTCGGCCACGGGTCAATTATGTGGCGTTATCTCCCATGCCTTCAACTTCCGATGAATATGAGACTCTCACTGTAAGCTCAACCTATTATGAATTAGATCTGGTAGTTGACATAGTGATCTCTTCGATAGGGCTTTTAGAGCCATATCTCCCTACCCATATTGAGGTCGTCGACATGTATTCCTTCCAGAGTGCTTCTCTTCCATCTAGTGAAGATCTCTTGGAAGCCATGATTGACGTTTGTCCCTTGAAATGTATTCCTTCCAGAGAATCATCCTCTTGGAAACCATGATGAATAAGTCACGAGCATAGTTTCTCTTCTCTGTGGAAAGCTCGTTAAAAAATGAAACAAAAGCTATGATCATAGTTTCTCTTCTCTGTGGAAAGCTCGTTAAAAAATGAAACTGAAGCCACGAGCATAGTTTTCCTCTCTGTAGAAAGCTCGTTAAAAGATGAAACATAAATATGGGGATTGAACCCAGAGTCCTGGGCATAGTTATTTTTCTATGTCAATCTCATTAAAAAATGAAACAGACACCTCTCCCATCAGGTCGTGTCTTTCGCTAGATATTGCAGATGTTGAGTCGAGTCTTTTGTAAAGTCTCATATTTGAACCTTCATTTCATCCACCCTTATCCTTTTTCTCCATATAGTACATAAATTGGTGACAACCTCAAAGTTGGTGAATGAAATGAAGCTTGGGGGGGCATGTCTCCAGCCTTTGATTATCATTATGGAGTTATGTCACTAGCTTTTCAAGCTGGGGGCAGAGTACCGACTATCCATGTGTATCCTAACCTTTGGAAATTACGTTGGGAATTTACAAGCATAGTTTAATTTTGTTGCAAGCTTGTGTAAAAATGAAACCAATACTGATCTTAGTCTTTGTTCTTTCTCACGCTTGTAAATACATGAGAACACAACCAGGTAAACTTTTATCTCATTTTTGAACTCACATGGATACATGAAAAAGGAACCCCCTGGAATCATCTTTAAGCTATTTTCAGACTCTCTAAACTTGAAAAGATTGCCGAGTTATATTGCTTCCTTTCCCACTCATTAAAAGGTTTGAAAGGGCATCTTTCGAGTGATAATTTATCTCTTTTTAGGCCTCGCAAGACTAACATTATGAAAAATGAAAACCCTAGAGTCATCTTTAAGTTCTTTTCAGACTCTCTAGACATGAAAAATCACTGAGTTTACCTTCTCTAGACTCGTTTAAAAAATCATACATTGAAGGGCCCATATGGGACCGAACCCTTACTTCTTCTAGTTCATTAAATAAAGGAAGAGGGGCTTACCGAAGGTGAGTCATATCGAGGATGTGTTACCCTCCTTGAGCTCGTTAAATTAAAAAGAGGTACTCGTCTATCTAGATTGGGGGAGGAATTTGAAGCAAGCAAGCCAACCACTTTTGAAAACATCATAGGTCACTCTTACAGTCTCCCTTGAACACATAACTTTTTCTTTTCATACATTTTTATCTATTGAACCTCTGCACGAAACCAATCCTCTCAGTTTCGAATCCTCCTTTGGGTCACCCGAAGAAAGTCACAGTGTCCACTACATCATCAGTATTTGGTCCATGTCATGTTTCTGTTGTTGTGCATCAGTGTTCAAGGGAAGTATCTTCCTTGAGAGTCAACCATCACAAATTTTATTCTTCAACACCCTTGTCAGTCCGCTCTCATCTAATTCACCACCTTATATCTCTATGTCATTTTTGTGTCGTTGATTGGGATACATCAAGGCCCTCCTTCGACAAGTCTATTCTTGTTGACTTCAACACATTATCCAGGAACTAGACTTAGAAACTAGCTAGTACCTTGGGACCTACATGCCTCAATGGCAGGCTGCCTCACATTCAACAGTAGGTTTACATCATTGGCCTCTGATTGGATGATTCCACGAATGTTCGACTTCATCCCATTTATTCACATTCGCTGGAATGTACTAGGATACATTGGGAATCATTTACATCAATGGTGATTTCCCTCTCACTTGTTAAAGGTTTACCTCATTGACCGGTAATCAAGTGGTTTCTACCATGTTTGACATCATGAAATCTATTCACATGGTTAGATTCGTACTACATCAGGATCAATAAGAAGACCCCGGGTTGAGTGATCACTTTCATATATACTATGCCCAGGTTGCGACGAAGTTTCTTTTGAGAATATTGATACATATACTGTCACATAGATCCACTTTGTATTGGTCTGTGGCTATGTCTTTTCATCTCGTAGATCCACTATGTATTTTTCATGGCTACGATCAGTTCATGTCATGGAAGTATAGATCCACATTCTATCTTTGGTAGCTATACGTTTTTATAAATATAATTATGGATCTGCAGTGTATCATATGGAAGCCATACCTTGAAAGACTTTATCACTCAAGCATATGTATTCTTTCCTTGGGTTTGAAACATATCATATCATAACATTTTTTTGATGGTTGTATGCCCTTTCTTTAAAAATTCTACAAAGTAATTCAGTCATCAATTTTCGTCTTCTAACTTCACACTTTGGGGGGAAATCTGTTACACATCAAAATTACTCACTTCAATGATGACCTATTGTCATCATTACAAGTGTCTCACTTTGGCCATAAACATTGCAAGTGTCGCAAATATCATACTGTCCTCTTGCCTATGTCGTATCTTGAACAACATCACAAGAACACTTGAGACATCCTCAGAGACAGGTTAAAATAAGGATATGTCATTTGATGAAGAGTACAAAGATTTTTCCTTGAGAAAGAGCACTTGAAAATCATTTTTTAAGGGAAGTTCTTCCCTGCCCACTAGCAGGGAGCGCTAGTGCTCCTTTTCTTCCTTTAGGGGAGTGTTGCAACACTCTGTGCACCATTATGGGGGAGAGTTGTGTTGTTGAGGAAATTAGGGTAAGATGCCCCTTATCTCTGAAGTCAATTTTATTCAAATCTGAGGTCAAGGTTGGATCTTAGGGAGGATCCACAACTAATGGAGAAATATCCTCAACCTATCCCAAGAATCTCTAAGGTGGTTAGGAATCTCCAAGCCTATATAAAGAGGCCTCCTTGTGGTGAAAGTGGGGGACATTGAAGGAATAAAACATATGATCTCATAAGGGAGAATATCCCTAAAAGTATATTCATTCTGATCGTGGAACATTTGACCAAGGGTTTGGACAAAGAGATCTTGGTGAGGATGATGCATCTACTTCTATAGTTGTAAGCACTTTGCTTTGTTTTCATTAATATATATATATATGTGTTTGCTTGTTTCCTTCAAGTTTGTGTATGTTTCATGAACTTGTTCTTTTTGATAGATCTATTTCGAAGATAATCATGGTAGAATAGGAAGTATGTTTTTTCATTGCTTCTCATTGGATTGTAGGACCTTCTGAAGAGTTTGGAGATCAAGATCATCATGGATCACGTAAGGAAAAACTTCATTAAGAGGTATTTATACTCTTTTCTTCTTCTTCCTTAGAAGGAATGTCAGTGTCCAATGTTAGCACCTTTCTATCTTGGTTATAGGGGTCTAGGATCCAAGAGGATGTTCACATGTTTGCAGGGGGATTTTCCTGTAACATAAATTAATCTGTTACACATGAAAATTACTTACTTCAATGATGACCTACTGTCGTCATTACAAGAGTCACACTTTTGCCACAAATGTCACAAGTTTCGCAAATATCATACTGTCATCTTGCTTATGTAGTATCTCGAACGACATCACAGGAATACTTGAGACATCCTCGAAGACTAGTTAAAAGAAGGATATGTCATTTGATGAAGAGTACAAATATTTTTCCTTGAAAATGATCACTTGAAAATAATTCTTGAAGGGAAGCGCTCCCCTACTCACTCCCAAGGAGAGATAACACTCCTTGCACCATTATGGGGGAGCATTGTGATGTTGAGAAAATTAGGGGAAGATCCCCCTTATCTCTGAAGCCAGTTTGATTTGAATCTGAGGTCAAGGATGGATATTAGGGAGGATCCACAACTGATGGAGAAATATCCTCAACCTATCCCAAGAATCTCTAAGGTGGTTAGGCCTCTCCAATCCTATATAAGGAGGCCTCCTCGTGGTGAAAGGGGGGGAAATTGAAGGCATCAAACTTATGATCTCATAAGGGAGAATATCAGTGAAAGTATAGTCATTTTCATCATGGAAATTTTGAGAAAGTGTTTGTACAAAGAGATCTTGGTGCGGTTGCTGCATCTACATCTACAGTTGTAAGCACTTCGCTTTGTTTTCATGAATATATATATGTTCTTGGTCTGTTTCATTCAAGTTTGTGTATGTTTCATGAACTTGTTCTTTTTGATAGATCTATTTCAAAGTTAATCATGGTAGAACATGAAGTATGTTTTGTCATTGCTACTCATTGGATTGTAGGACCTTTTGAAGAGTTTGGAGATCAAGATCAGCCTGGATCACATAAGAACAAACTTCATTAAGATATATATATACTCTTTTATTCTTCTTCCTTGACTGGTTTAGCTTCATTAGAAGGAATGTCAGTTTCCAACGTTAGCACCTTTTTGTCTTGGTTATAGGGGTATAGGATCCAAGAGGAAGTTCACATGTACGGAGGGGAATTTTCCTGTAACAGTAATCTCTCAGACGAGGAAGTTTTTCTTCTTCATGATTCTCTCTCAGAATGAGCAAAAGATCACATCCACATCTAGGGTCTCTGCAGCTGACCTCTCCACACAACATAAGAAAGTAGATAAGGTCATGGAAGAATACTCAGATATATTCTCCTCACCTATCGGGGTACCTCTGCACTTCCAGGTCAAGCACCCCATCAATCTGACCCTCGGTGCACCATTTCCCAATGGGCCAGTCTATCGTTGTTCTCTATTATAAAATGAGGATATTAAGCAATAGATCCAAGAACTGCTCCACAAGTGTTTCAGGATTAATCCATAAGTGCGGACACAAACCAATCTCCCTAGATCCACCTGGATCTAGAACAAAGCAGGACAAAATAATACTCTTTCCCTAGATTTAGACTATTGAATGAACTAGGAGGCAAGAATCATGAACATAGCTGATGATCGCTTCCTTGGGTCTCTGTTGTACCAGCTTCGCTCCAATGATCTTGTCCGTCAAGACCAGGACAGCTCAAACCAATTGAAGTGAAAACAACTCAATATATTCAACAGTTAATCTATACATATGATCAAGGAGTTATGTAATAAAGTGACATCAGCTTTATGGGAAAGGGACATATTACTGTATTAAATTGATAGAAAGAAAGACTTGCAACCAGAGCCTTGATGTTGCAAACCTCCTTTCGATGGCTCCTAGCTCTGACACACACACTCGCTCATGAATGAAGAAGATCAACCACTTTTGATAACCTTGCTGGTGTCTCTAGCTATTGTAGCATCAGTCCTTCATACAATCTTACACTAATTCTCCAATAAATCTCTTGCTAGCTTGCTGCTTAACCTTTTCCATGAGCATTCCCCTCAATTTATAAGAGAGAATGGATTAGTTACTTGGATAGGAATGATCCCAAGA
>ML787468.1:448306-513006 GCA_009831015.1 Picea engelmannii | reverse complement strand
AACCTCCCTTAAAAATATGATTTCAGGAAAGAGACAAAGGTAACTTTTCTCAGGAAAGTGTTCTAGTGAAGAGCTTGATTTCTCCATCATCATTACATCATCATGACGACCAAATTTATGGATAACAGAATGCCCCCCAAAGTATGATATTGGAACCACTGACAGTCGATAGACTTTGTAAGCTGCATGTGTGTGTCAAGAACCAAGAGCACATCTAATCGGAAACCTGCAAACATCTAAGCATCTGCAAAATATCATATATATACCAATTCTAAGGTAGGCATTCCCATACTCAGATCATAGACTGATGACATCATAAAAAAAGGTCATGGCCACCAAACATACATTGTGGATCCATGTCGTCACAATATAGCATAGCCACCTGAATACACTATGGATCTATGCGACAATTTTTAATCAAGACGACATAGCGACGAAACATACACAGTGGATCTATGTGTCGCAAATCATACATACTCCATCGCAACCTAGATCATAAAGAGAAACCCAGGGTCTTCAATCTCATCGCCCAAAGTACGAATCTAACCATGTGATTACATGTGTTGAAGTCGAACATGGTAGAAACCACTTGATTACCGGTCATTGATGCAACCGTTAACAAGTGCGAGGGAAATCACCATTGATATCAATGAATCCCAGGGCACTATAGTACAATCCATTGAGTGTGAATAAATGATTTGATGTTGAACATCCAACGGAATCTCTCGATCAGGGGTCAATGATGTAAACCCACTGTCGAAAGCGAGAAACTTGCCATTGAGGCATGCAAGCTTCAAGGTACTAAATAATTTCTAAGTCTTGATTCCGGATAATGTGTTGAAGTCAACGGAACAAAAATCGTCACAGGAGGGCCTTGATGTATCCCCCATCAATGACATGAAATGAGTAACAGAGTTTGATGGTGAAACAGAGCATGTGGCAATTGGACTGGACACAGGGAAGGTCGACACGGAGAGAATGAGTAACTGCAGATGGACGACTCAATATAGGTTTCGAATGGACTTCTCTTGAACATATGAATGACACGACTAATGATTTGGCAGCATTGACTCAAAGACGACACATGAAATTACCTTGTAATCAATCGAAAGAGAGACAAATGGATTTCCCAAACTGGCTTCAAATGACGAATAGGGGGTGTCATGTTCAAGAGTGACTCTTACTGCCAATTAATATGAAGATGAAACATATCCCTTTCCCAATTTTTTCCCCACCATTTCTGGCAAGTACCTCTTTATTTTTACGCAAGATTGAAAAGGATCACATATGCTTGTTGATATAAGCTCATCCTTCGAACGAGTCCCTCGGATTATTTTTAATGAACCCTAAGAAGGAGTGGTTCGGTCCCATCACGGGCCTGTCAATGTTTGTTTAACGAGTCCAGAGATAGTAAACTCGAAGGTTTTTCAATATTATAGAGTTTGGAAAAACACTCATAAGAGAACTCTCTCAGTTCCTTTTTCGTACAGTAGTCCAACGAGACCGAAAAAGGGTTAAACTATCGCTCAAAAGATGCATACTTCAAATATTTTATCGAGCGTGAAAATAGCAAGGTCGCTCGACAATCTTTTCCTGTTTAGAGAGTCTGAAAAGAGCTTAAAGAGAACTCCAGGGAGGTTCCTTTTTCGTATAACCACAACGAGCCCGAAAAAGTGATAAAACGATGCTCGATCATGTTCTTATGTTTTTCACAAGCGCAATAACGGACAAAAAACGCTCGAGATTTTATGTAAAAAACCATAAAAAACAATCAAAATCACACCACACCAGGGAAAAATCTGTCCATAATCATCCATGTTTCACCTATAAGTCATTTCACTCATTTTCACATTAGTGATTAGGTTTAAATAATAAATAAACATAAAAACCCAAATTTGATATAGTAAAAAGTAATTAAAATGAGTAAATAACTAAATTTACCATATCATTTCACATTTTTACAATTGAGTTCCAAAAACCCTCATTTTACCCTCTGCATTCGGTGTCGATTTTCGGGAGATACAAGTGATCATTTGACGACCTGTCAGCAGCATCTTGGTAAGTTCTTCATTCCTAATCTTTTCATGGTTTAAAATTATGATTTCATTGGTTAAAAATCCTGCTTTAAGTTATTTTTTAAACCATATATGTGTGGAGGCATTCTCGCAGGTGGCCCATACGGGACCTGCGAGAATGACTCGTTCTTGCAGGTGGGCCTTAAGCCACCTACGAGAAGTTCGTACTGTGCATAATATGGCACCTGCGAGCAGTGCAGAACTCAAAAAATTTTGAAACGTTTAGCCAATAGAAGAAATTTATTTCATAAATAAGATCATTAATCATGTTTGTATGTTTTTTATGCAGGTTAATAACCACAAACATGGTGCTTGAGTGGCAAGAACGAGAACATGAGGAGGATAACGCAAATGCTGAAAATCACCCTCCCACCATAGCTGCATTAAGAGATTGTGGGATCCGGACCAACAAGTTTTCATTGTCGGAGCTCACACCTTAGCTATTGACATCGAGGACATATATTTCTTGACCGGATTATCCAGGCGTGGGTCCTATGTCAGTCTGACCGGCAACAGAGCAGGTGGGTTAAAAATGAGTGAATATTGCAACCAATACTGCGTACCTGAGGCCGAAAGAAAGAAAGGGAAAGTGACAATCTGGGGAGTAACTGACTTGACTCTCCACACTATTCTCTTCATGATTGCTCGGATGGCTGGAAGTGTCGCTCCCCATATGGCAGTGCAGAACTATTTCCAGTACACCATCGAGTGTACTGAGCCCCGAGTATTTAACTGGGTTGATGCATTATTACGCAGTATCAAAAGACAACTGACCAAGTGTAGGCAGGGAGAACTAAAACAATTTGGATATGGATCTCTGTTAGTGTCCTTCTTCCTATAGAGGGTCCTTGTATTTCATCTACAGGTTGAGTGGAACTTGCCGGGTCTTAGGGATCCGAGGATGTTACGATGGTGTCGGCTCATGGCCCGGCACATGGCAGGACCAATCGTCAAATATGACGATAGTTTCTTTGACTGGTTTCAAAACCAGATGTTGATGGTCGATGACTACGCATATGTCGGATTGGATTTCCGAGGAGATCCGGACATAGCACTACCTGAAGACGCTCAGTGGGGAGACCTCGGTAAGAAGTACACAAATTATCTCTTTTTAAATGTTTTTTTTTTATAGATTCATCCGAGGACTAACACAAAATATTTGTTGATAACACAGATGTTGGACCGTATAGACCTTCTGGTACCTCTCCTATCCAGCGATGAGGAGAAGCAGCGACAGTAGTACCACAGTATGCAGAAGATTATCACATCATGGAGCAAAATTTAGAGGGTCTTACAGCAGACATTCCAGATATGACTCTGGAAGAGGTTCCACGACGTGATCAGCGTCACACTGTAGAGGTTTCCGCAGCTATGGGTCAACTTCTCCGCAGAGTAGCTAGGGCAGTAGTGTGTTACCGTGAACGTCATCCATGATGTCACTATGTAGAAGCTATAAGCTTCAGTTTTTGATATTTTGGTCTTCGGACAAACATTTTGTAAAAACTCTTTTGATCGTTATATATATATATACAGACAGCTTCTACCGGTTTACTTTACATTGTGTGAATTTAAATGTGTTTGATTTATAAATGGTTCAAATTTCTATCCAATACATAATTATCCAATGCATCTGTTAATGTATTAAGACACCTAGGAATATGTTGATATTCAATGTGATCAAAATATTGTTCCAAGAGGCGAATTCACAAATACACTCGTAATAAAGTAGGACTTTGAATAGAATAGACATTACTTAGCTGTAGTACCACAAGCTGCGAGTCGAGTCGCACAACCAAATGATGAATTCCAAGTGAAATAGCATCAACCAATAGTTCCATAACGGCGCTATACTCGGCAATGTTGTTGGTTGCATGGCCAAGACATACACCTCGTAAAGATATAAATTCGTTGGTTGGGGCATAGATCACCCATGCAACGGAAGCTAGGTTCCGAGTACTACGGCTAGCACCATCAGCGAAGCCAATATAAGGTAGCGAATACTCCGACATCTGGCAATCAAACACAACGTCACGTAAGGGAAGAGACCAAATAACGTCAAAAGAAAACTAAAGTAACACAGACACAGTATGATACATAAAATACAAGTACTTGTGCACAAATCACTTATGCATAGTACTTATTCAAGTACAACCCATTCCTGGGTTCACTCAAAGGTATACCATCATAATCAACTAGCTCATACGCTCATTTTTCCAACACTCTGCGAACAATGTAAGGACCACGCCACATTGGTTCGAATTTCCCATCTCCTAAGACATCTTTATCCTGTTCATACAGAAGAACAAGATCACCTTCAGAGAAAACGCGAGGCTTGACATGCTTGTCATACTGTGCCTTAATGCGTTTCTTCTGGGCTTCTATTACTAGAGTAGCATCACGTCGAGTCTCGTCTAATCGCATCAGATACAACAGACGTTCCTCTTCAGCAGAATTATTGGGTAAGAGTTCTACAACTAGCTTCAAAGAAGGTATCTCACATTCTATTGGCAGAATGGCTTCCATGCCATAGACTAATCGAAAGGGCGTAAACCCCGTAGAAGATTTAACAGATGTCCGATATGCCCACAATGCCAAAAACAACATCGTGTGCCAACTGGTTTTATGAATTCCTATCATCCGTCGAATCATAGTTATAAGAACCTTATTGATTACTTCGACCTGGCCATTAGCTTGCAGATAATAGGGTGTTGAGCTATCATGATGAAGACCCAACTTTTCAGTAAGTTCAGACATCATAAAGTTCCTAAAATGACTACTATGATCGGTAACGATAGCCTGAGGAACACCAAAACGAGCTATGACATGGTTGAAAAGAAATAACGCTACAGTCTTTCCAGTATTATCGAATGTTGGCATTGCCTCAGCCCATTTTGTAAAATAATCAACAACTACAATGATGTAACCATGCCCCCCGGCCGAGTGAGGGTGACATGTCATGAAATCAATGCCCCATTTTGCAAAAGGACCAAAGGAGACCACAGGATGAAGGGGAGAAGTATGCGACCGAATTTTTTGATTGTAGGTCTGGTAGGCATGGCACTTCTGAACAACAGTAATGCAGTCATTGAACAAGGAAGGCCAAAAATATCCTGCATGTAAGATCTTCTGGGCAGTAGCATACCCAGACAGATGACCACCACATGCTCCAGAATGGCAGTCATTCAAGGCTTTCTCGGCTTCATCAAAATTCAAACAACGTCGAAACATAGAGTCAATTCCTCGACGATAAAGAGTATCACCGAGGATAATGTACTGACGAGCTTGATAACGGACACGATGTCATTCAGTAGTAGATAAATCAGGCTGGAAAGTCTGGGTCTGGAGATATATAATGATGTCTCCGTACCAAATATTGTTAGTGCTGATAAGGAAAAGTGATTCATCAGGTAATGAATCTACTGCTACATTTTTTGTGGCTGAGTGGGGAAAATCACATATTAACTCAGCAAAAACTAAGGATTTCTTCGACGTGGCGCGATCGAATTCCAAGTCGAACTCCTGGAGTATGACAATCCATTTGGAGTACTTGCACCCTAACAATTGACGTGTCAAAATATGTTGCATAGGGTTACAATGGGAAATCACTGTAGTTTTCCTAGAGAGAATATAATGGTGAAAACGTTGAACCGCTTGAACAACAACCAAAGCCAGTTTTTCAACATGTTGATACTTGATTTCAGTGGATGTGAGACTTCTACTCAGGTAATAAACAACATGTTCATCGTGTGTGTCATCCTCCTGAACGAGAACCATGCCGATGGTATACTCCGAGGCAGCAAGATAAAGAAAGTAATCACGACTATAATCAGGAGGGAAGAGAAGTGGAGCTTTCGTGAGCGACAGCTTCAAAGCCTCAAAAGCGTTGTTGGCTATGGTATCCCAAACAAACTCAGAACCCTTCTTCAGTAGCCTTGTAAAACCTTGAGTAATCTCGGCGTAATTAGGGATGAAACGATGAAGAAAGTTTGATTTCCCCTGCAAACTTTGTAACTGGCACAGCGAAGAAGGAGGAGGGAGATTAAGAATCGCCTCGACCTTAATAGGATCTACCCGGATCCCTTGACGTGAAACAATGAAACCTAGAAGATGACCGGACTCTACGCAAAAGACGCATTTATGAGGATTTAAACGAATGCGATAGAACTGACAACGAACGAAAATGTTTCGGAGATGATCGGGGTGATCGACTCGGCGTAAAGAATGAGCTGGCAAATCGTCCAAGTAAGGTTGAACGATATGCTTTATATCATGAAACACATAAGACATAACACGTTGAAATGTCATGCCTACGTTCTTAAGACCGAAGGGAAGTTTCCTATAGGCGAAAGTACCCCAAGGACAAATAAAAGCAGTTTTATGTTGGTCCTCAGGAATGATGTTAATTTGATTATAGTCGAAAAATCCATCCATGAGAGAAAAGATTTCACTGCCGGCACAGTCGTCGACGATCTGGTCAACGAAAGGGGTTGGAAAGTTGTCCTTTGGATAGGCTTTGTTGATATCCCGATAATCAACACAAACACGGATACTACCACCTTTTTTATCAATCGGTACAGGCTTGGAAACCCATTCTGTCAGAGCCACGGGATAAATAAAACCGGCTTTGAGAAGTTTTTCAACTTCGAGTTTGATAGCTGCCGCTTTATGTGGATGAACTGGACGAAGGCTCTGTCGGACTGGTTTAGCTCTGGGGTACATCTTTATCTCATGCACAACAATTGCAGGGTCGATACTTGGCATTTCTTCGTAACTCCATGGAAAGATGTCACGAAATTCTTTAAACAGAGATGTATAGGTGACAATTTCATCTAGAGAACACGAAGCTCCAATGTGAACATTTTCAACATTCCTAGGTTTAACTAATATATCAATGGGTATCGTGGGAGAAATATTACTAAGGTTCCCTTCAGCAAACACATCATGTGTAGATCCAGAATGGTCGATATGACAACAACGGTCGACGGAGTCGAAATCCGTTGGTAGTTCTCGAGAGTCTGTTGTTCCAGAAAAAGTATGGAACGATGATGCCCATCATCCCAAGGGGTGTCCTCCATGACGGACATGATCATCTCGTCAGTGGGAAAGATGACACGGAAAGGATCAGGAGACAACTCATCAAGAGAAAAAGTAGAAGGTGTTTCCGATTGAATAGCTTGATAAGCAGACTCAACCGGACTTAACGACATAACGTTGCTGAAACGAGTATGATCTCCTGGATCGGGGACTATCCAAGGGTCAGAAGACACAGGAATCTCATGAGGTACAACAGAGATCATATTAATATAAGAAACTGATGGGCGTGGAATATCAGGTGGAGGTGGTATGGGGAAAGTGCCCATTAACTAAGAGTCCTTTAAAAGGCCGACACCGACATTCTCGTAACCCAGAGGGGTTTTGGATATGAACGACACGTTGCCAGTACGAGTATCAGAATTAAAGAAGGCAAGTTGATCAACCGTAACAACTTTTCCCTGATGAGGAAATCGTACCACACAGAAACGTGTTGACACAATAGCACGCATAGAATCTATCCAGCTACAACCAAGTAGAAGATTATAATCCAGGGGAGCATCGAAAACTTCCACTTCAACATGGACTGTCTTACCTTCTAGAGTAATAGACAACGACGGAAGAACACCGTAAGGCTTAAAACCAGAGCCATTAAAGGCTTTCAAAGTATTTTGTGATTCATTTAAAGGAGGAGAGCCAATGGCTTTCCAACAAGTGAAAGACATTACACACGTAGAGGCACCCTCATCGACTACAGTTCGACAAATATTCTTGTTGGTGACAACAACTTGTATTTGAAACGCAAGCTGAGGGGGTAACCTTGGAATATGATCTTCCAAGTCAAATACTATTAAATTCATATCTGTAGGATCAATTCCACCTATAGCTTTCAACAGAGCCCTTCCTTGTACAGGACAAGACTGAAGGACTTCAAGGGTAGACATCGTTGAAGGTGCTTGGGCTAGATCTTCGACAATAGTATAGTTCTGGGCCGCACGAGCATGAGGATTGAAGGCCGATTTCTTAACGACACCTTTCGGGGGTGGTCGCAAAACTATATCAAGGCTCGTTTGTTCGATATGAAGAGGACCGTTTGTAGGCGGAGTCGGTGGAGAGGGTTGAACCAGAGTAGGAGGTAAATCGTCAACCTTCTCCTTAGATGGAGTATAGTCTTTGGCTCTAGTCGTGAGTGCAATGTTGTCTTTTATAGAATCACCAGTACACATCAAAGCATATGATGTCGTAGAAGTAGAGGGTTTGTCATGAATGACCAACGAGGCCTGTTGCTGAGATAGGAAGGGTTGGGACAAGACTGCCGGCGTAGATGGTTTCGGCATCCCTTGAAGGAACTTAGTAACTTCGGCACATCAAGGACAATCCTTCATGTAGTGATCATCACCACAGATAAGGCAAGGGTACCGTGGTTTGCGCTTATCCCGATCTTCAACAGGAAGGGTTTTAGTTTGCTCATTTTGATTATTATTTTTACTCTCCTTATTCTTACCTCTTCCTTTCTTTGATTTATTTTTACCAGTCGGTGTAGATTGAACAACGTTCACCTCAGAAGTTTTACCGGTGGAAGTGGCAGGAGACAGAGCATTTTGAACATTAGAAGATGTAGACTTAGGGGTTGTATATGAAACAAAATGTGAGTGGACATGAGCAGTACCAATCACACCATCAGCTGCATGCGAGGTAGCTGGAGCAGTTGAAGTGCTGGAAGTACTAGGACGAGGTAGTTCAGGTAGCAGATCGTAAAGTGTTACCGTTTGTGAATAAACAAGATCAAGATATTGAGCACGACTAATAGCCTGCTCCTTCGTAACAACACCGCCCATAGCAATGTCTTTACCAATTTCATTCACGAAAGATTTCGTAAACCATTCAACCAGTAACTGATCAGGGAGTTCAAGTTTAATAAGACGTCTTCTCCTCCGCCACTCATCGATATGATCCGATATATGAGTGCCTTTGGTTTGTTTAAAAGAGGTCAAGATCTTAGTCCCAGTATCGTAATGGATCGGTAACTGGTAATGTGTGAGAAAATCCATAGCTAGGGTGTTGAAATCAGAAAAGAAACCTCGTGGCAATTCAATATACCACTTCGCAACAAAACCGGTAAGGGTTCTTTGAAAAAGACGTAGACGAATGGAGTCATCCATCAGCGATTTAGACGAACACCATAAATGAAAAGTCATGACATGATTATTTGGGTCCTCTCCCTCCTTGCCATTGAATTTCAGAATATCCGATGGAAGCTTAGAAGGAATAGCAGGCCATTGGGGAGAGTGACGAATAGGATAATTAAGAATCCTAGACAAATCTGGAAAATCCAAGGTAGCAAGAAAAGGCAACTGCCGATTCACTTGAGGGTACTGGTGACTTTGGGGTGGAAGCCCTGTCGGAAAACCAGTAGGACCGTATGCAGTCTGCCCATAGAGGGAAGACCCTGGATGATTTGGTGGTGGCTGGATAGGATAATAACCCCAAGGATTGTGACCTTGAGTTTGAGTAGGGACCTGAGGTTGAGTAGTCTGACCCGAACCCCAAATAGGATTAGTTATACTTGGATAAGGTTGGCCTACAGTAGGGACAGTTTGTTGTCCCCCAACATTTTGAGGAAAGTTTCGTAGAAGTTGATTCCAATACTGGGCCAAGTCAGGAGGTATGTTTTGTCCAAAAGGTGAGGTTGGTCCCTCTATCGTAGGTATAGTTCCACCCGAAAGTTGTGTGCCAACTGTAGGTTGCATAGTAACTGCGTTGTGTCTGGGAAAAGGAAAAGGAACTGTACCACCCTGTCCACCAACAGGTATCTGTGGGTTTGGTGAAACAGCCGGGATAGTGCCACTAGGATTAGAATTGCTAGAAGGAAACTGAGGGAGCGTCGGAATAAAACTAGGAATAGGATGCCCAGGAAAAGGAGGAACACCTGGAGAACCAGCTGGGGTTTGTGGAGGTGTTGGATTAGGAGAATTCAACAAAGCATTCAAAGCATGGTAACCGGGTAGCAATGTTGGGATGACATCAAGTATTCTCTGGGTATTGATAGGAGCAAGAGTAGCTGCAGTAATCTCGGTTTGGACACTCGTAGTATTAGCGAGATGGGCCATCTCGGGAGGGAGAACAAAACGATAAGTGGTAGTCTTTGGTGTAGTTTCTGTCTCAGAAGACATTGGAGGGTTGATTTCATAGACCGGGGGTGACTCAGTACCAAAAAGGACTCGTCGAAAATCACCCAACCAAAAAGGATCTTGGCCTACTACACCGAGAGAAGGCCCAATGGTTGATTTGGAAGATGCAACAACGGCTTCGTCAAAAGAATTTAAGCACACAATAGGTCGTTCACCATGGCGAATGCGATAGTCTTCTCTAGTATTAGTGATTCAAAAATCTTCTAGAGAATCAGTTCGGTTTACCTGTGCAGGTGGTGTAGTGACAACTGGAACGTCACGGGTTTCCCCGTGTGGTGGAGTAACCACAGGGACTTTAGTCTGATGGGGAGAACCCTCAGGTGTACCGGTAGGCAAGGGTTGAGTATCATCCAGATGTTCTGGAGATAAACCTTGCATTCTACGTGAACGCCGTGGGGGAGCAATTGTAAACAAATTACAAGCTCTGCAAAGAAATTCCTATGCTCAACTTCGAGAAACAAAGAGCACGCGCTAGTAAAAAAAATCTAAGAAGCAATCACCAAGAAAACAATACCTTCTAATTTCGAGGCCACTAGTTGGTGATGAAATCCAACATCACAACAATGAGACGAGAAGGGGTGGGGCTAGGGTGGAAAAGTTACGTTGACGACCTACTTAATGGAATTACACCCTGGTGCAAGCTCCCACACATAATCGTGGGTATACCCTCCAAGGAGCCCGAGTGAGTTTGGCCAATGTCAATTCCAGGTACCGTGAAGACTTTCCCCTCCACAGTCACCTTGGGTAAGAACCTAGAGAGATAGGCCACTAAGGTCACCACAAACAACAATAAATCCTAGGGGAACAGTCGTCAGTCCGATCCACATGCAAGGGCAGGGTATCTAGCCCGAAATCAACTCAAAAGTCTTCCACTGATCATTGTGGGTATACCTCGGAGTGATCCCCGTAATACGTGCAATCTCTACACCGATGTCAACAAAGTAGGGTTAGTAACTCTGCCAACACCAATGCGACCTAGTGCTTGACCCTTGTGTAAGAAGGGCATCCCAGGACAATATGTTGCCAATGGATTTTAACACTCCCTAACTCAAGATGTTGTTGTGTGTTTTGATCTTTTGGAAAGTGTATCTCTCTTCCTACTCCAAAGCACTAGCCTAGCTAAATGTTTGTGTATAAGAGCCCTAGAAAAGAGTTACTAGATAAATTTTAAGATTACGCAATGTTTTTAAGAGCTGTTGTTTACTCGAAGGTCATGGAAGTGAAACTCATGTTGTATGACTCTGACCCAAAAATGCAAGGATGATAATGAAATATAACATTTTTCATTCCATGAATCCTATTTATGGGAGAGAGAGAGAAGTTTCTAAATCAACCCTGTACTATAATGTAATGCACAATTTCCTTTTAGATGTCAATTCAAACAATCATTCATAAAGGACTAATCTCTATGTGTCTTTTTCACATACTTCAATAAACTCTAAAATTTGATTTTTCAATGTTTTCTAAAAGACAAAAAACAATGTTTTTGAAAGAAAAGATTATTGTTCACTTTCCAAAAAGAATTCTCACTATATCAATGAGAAAGCATAAAAATCAAATCATAAAGAAACAATCAATAACAACCCAATCAACTCTTTCAATGAAAGCAAAAACACAGAGCAAACCAATGAGTCTTCTCAATGCAAACAAAAATGTTATTTCAAACCAACAAGCAAATGAGAAAAACCAAACACTTAACTCTCGACCAATCACTAGTTCTCAGCCAATCAGACACACTCAACCCCAGAAGCCAGAGAGAATGAACTTTCCAATAAGAGCCAAGAAATGAAAGTCAAGCTACAAAGGGCAGAAAAAACCTTGAAACCCTAAAACTGTTCAAGCATGCAAACTAAAGCAAGAGCTATATCAATCAATGATCCAATAAGCCCATCAGAGGTGAATCAACTGATCTGAGCGGTCAAAACTCAATTTCAAAATTTTCAAAAATCTTGCTCGCAGGCAAGCAGTGGTACACAGTGCGAGAAGCTAAGATTCTCGCAGGAAACCTTGTAGAAAGGTGTGAGGTGTTCACACTGGACCCTATGTGCAGGGTGCGAACCTGACCAGTTCTCACAGGCTACAGTTAGACAAGGTGTGAGAACTTCTGAACATGACAAAAATTTTGAAGAATGGAGTAAAATTCAAATAGGCTTCTAGACCCAGAAGGTCTCTCAGGATATCCTGAGGACTCAGAGACTGACGAGACAAGAGAAAAAATGAAACTGGAGCAAATGGCCACAGAAAATACAAAAAGCCAACAAACAAATGGGATTGTCCCCAGTGGAGTCGCCAATTTTGTTTCAGGATTAATCCGTAAGTGAGGACACAAACCGATCTCCCTAGATCCACCTGGATCTAGAACAAAGCAGGACAGAATAATACTCTTTCCCTAGATTTAGACTATTGAATGAACTAGGAGGCAAGAATCATGAACATACCTGATGATCGCTTCCTTGGGTCTCTGTTGTACCAGCTTCGCTCCAATTCTCTTGTGCCATCAAGACCAGGACAACTCAAACCAATTGAAGTGAAAACAACTCAATATATTCAACAGTTAATCTATACATATGATCAAGGAGTTATGTAATAAAGTGACATCAGCTTTATGGGAAAGGGACATATTACTGTATTAAATTAATAGAAAGAAAGACTTACAACCAGAGCCTTGATGTTGCAAACCTCCTTTCGATGGCTCCTAGCTCTGAAACACACACTTTCTCATGCATGAAGAAGATCAACCACTTTTGATAACCTTGCTGGTGTCTCTAGCTGCTGTAGCATCAGTCCTTCATACAATCTTACACTAATTCTCCAATAAATCTCTTGCTAGCTTGCTGATTAACCTTTTCCATGAGCATTCCCCTCAATTTATAAGAGAGAATGGATTAGTTACTTGGATAGGAATGATCCCAAGATATCAGGATAGCCAGTACTTAGATAACCATTTGAATGCCATCTCATCCTTCTAGAAGGCTTGAGAATCTATCTTTTTCCCTTCTTTAGAATATGTTCGCACCCTAGCAGTTAGGTACAGTGCGAACCCCTCACACCCTGTCTTAATGCATCCTGTGAGAATCATACATTCTCGCAGGCAAATATATAGGTAGCCTGTGAACCTCCCTTAAAAATATGATTTCAGGAAAGAGACAAAGGTAACTTTTCTCAGGAAAGTGTTCTAGTGAAGAGCCTAATTTATCCATCATCATTACATCATCATGATGACCAAATTTATTAATAACAACAAGGGGCACATCTGTCCCAGATCATCACCTTAAGGGATCCCAATCATTCTGGTACAAAATAAATATGGAACCTGACGACTCTGCATTGATTATGGACCTCTGAATAAAATCACATTCAGAAACCGATACCCAATTCCCTGACTCAACGACCTCCTTGATCAACTCATGAGGGATAAATACTTTAGTAAGATTTATCTGAAGTCTGGCTACCACTAGGCCCCAATAGAATAGACAGATGTATGGAAGACCACCTTCAAGTCAAAGGAAGGCCTTTTTGAATGTTTGGTCATGCCCTTTGGTTTGACAAATGTTCTAGCCACTTTCTGAGGATGATGGACGATATCCTGCGACCATTCAACAATAATTTTGTAGTGGTGTATCTGGATGAAATTCTCATTTACAACAAGACTTTGGTCGAACACTTGTAGCATATTCAACAGGTTCTGCACACCCTACGACAGCACAATCTATACGCCAACTTGGAAAAATGCTCCTTCGGCATGGACAGGGTCCATTACCTGGGCTACATCATTGATCATCATGGCATACATGTGGATCCAGCCAAGATCCAAGTCATCCATTACTAGCCAGCCCCAACCACACTCACTAAGATTCGAAGCTTCTTGGGCCTTACCAATTTCTACTGTAGGTTCATGTTGGGATTCTCGCATATTGCATGGGCCCTCAGCCAAATAACCAGGGGTGGTGTTAAGGAGAAATTTGCGTGGGGCCAATCCCAACAACAAGCGTTCGATGATTTGAAGCAACACTTATTCTCAACCCCATTACTTTCACTACCATATCTGCAACAACCCTTTGATATCGATATAGATGCTTAGGACTATGTTGTGGGTGTCGTTTTCACTCAGCACGACCACTTTGTGGCCTATCATAGTGAGACAATATCAGATGTTGTCCATAAGTACCTTACTTACGACAAAGAAATGTAGTCCATTGTGCAAGGCTGTCGCTAGTGGAGACATTACATTCTTGGGAAGGATACAGTCATCCACACTGATCATAAGCCACTGCAATTCATGTAGACACAAGGAAAATTGCAGAATGACCACCATTAAAAGTGGTCCACATACTTGCATCAATTCCACCTTAGCATCAAGTATAAAATAGGAAGCAATGATCGTGTCGTTGATTTCCTCAGTAGACCTCCATTCGCGACACTCACCACGGTGCTAGACTCTTGTGGCCATGAGACCTCTAGATGGCCCCAACTCTATAAGACAGACCCAGACTTCACCACCACCTACCAAATGTTGGGTGCAAATGCAGTTGTTGATAATTTCCATCTTCAGGATGGGTTGTTATGTCATCTGGGCCATATATTTTTTCCATCAAGCGAGTGAGAGAAAATGATCTGGGAAGCCCACTACATTCAGGTGGCAGGACACTTTGGCATAGAAAAGACAGTGGTGATGCTATAGAAACATTTCTACTTGTCGAAACTTCAACATAAGGTCAGCAAGTATATCAGGTCCTGCACTGCCTGTGCTATTGCCAAACTGAACACTAAGAAAAATAGCATTTACACCCCTCTTCCTACTCCTGACAAGCCATAGGAATCTATCTCAATGGACCACATGTCAGGCCTCTTGTTCACAAAGTGGGGAAATGACTGTGTTTTTGTGGTTGTTGATCGATTTTCTAAGATGGCGATTCTGGTTTCCTGCAAGAAGAGCATCACAACAGATGCCACTGCCAAGCTCTTCTTTGAATGAGTCTGGGTGCATTTTGGAATCCCACAAACCATTGTCTCAGATCAGGACAGTCGATTTATCAACACATTCTAGTCGAGTCTCTATTCACCGATGGACACAAAGCTGACCAAATCCACAGCCTTCCACCCCCAGACAGATGACCAAACTGAGGTCGTAAATAGAATGATTGTGCATATCCTTTGCTTTTATAATTCCAAGCACCCTTGCACATGGGATGAGAGCCTTCCCTATGTCTAGTGTAGATACAACCGATCCCAAAATAGCTCAACTGGCCACAACCCCTTTCAGGTGTGGTTGGGATTCCAACCATTGGGTCCCATAGATGTTGCACTTCCCCTTACGGTCACCTCAACCGACTCATCTCCTACACTAAATAAAGATGACAAAGCCATCCATTTCATTAAGTCAATCTAGAATATTCGCCAACATGTTCAAGATATCCTATAGAAGGCCAATGACAAGTACAAGCAACTCCATGATCACCATCGGGTGCCATATAAGTTCTAGGTGGGCGATAAAGTTTGGTTGCACTTCCAGAAAGAATGCCTTATAGGACCCCATCGGAAGCTTTTCCCACTCTGTTATGGTTCGTAAACCATCACCAAGGCCATGGGGGATAATGATTTTGAGCTCAACATTCCTCCTTTCCTTGGCCTACACCCAGTGTTCAACGTGGATCTCCTTAGCCCTTATTTCCCACCATTATTGGACACCTTAGAAGTAGCAAAACAAATGACACCAACAGATATCAACCCTGACTACATACAACCTGCATCCAGTGAACATATTATGGACACATAGATCAAGGGAACTCGACAACAAAGGATCCAACTTTATCAAGTTGTCAAAGCAGGGCAACTCTTGCACCAAGGCAAGTGGCTCACCTGGGGCCAAATTCAGCAAAAATTTCCTCATTTGATGGGGGAACTCAACACAATGGAGACCATTGCATCCTAAGGAGGTAGGATTTATCCAAGTGGATATCGGTGGCCACCCACCATTTCCAAATGGCTCAAAACAATTTTCTGGCAATTTTGGTAATTTACTATTTTTAGCAGTTTTTCAGGTCCTGAAACTTTCGGAGCCGTTTTGAGGTCCTAAATGACATTTTTTGGGAAAACAGGGAGCAACATGGGAGTTCCTTAGATGTTTCCCCCAAAATGAATCTCCTCGATGATACCTTTCCAATGGGCTATCATGCACCTAAAATAGAGATCGTATGCAAAAGTTACGACCCTAGGAAGCAGATGTACTAACTTACCCAAATGGGGCCCACATGACTTTTGGTGCTTCATATCCTAGGGTTAGGTTTTTGGATGTCCAGGGTTTTTGGAATTCCTGTTTATTATAAAAATTCCTTCAGAACCTCATTTTAATCATCTTCTTCCGAATGAGCACAGTCGTCACATCTCTTCTAAGAGATAAGCTGCCACCATTCCAACAAGCTTGTTTTCCGTTGTATTTTACAGTTTCAACTTATTTCCTTATTGAATAGAAAACTAGTTTTATGGTATCTCTGTTATTTTTTGTTAAGTACTTTTTAATAATATGTATTCATTTCGTTCTTCTCATAAAATCCAGATCAACATCCTTCTCATTTTCATTTTTAGGTCTTTTGCAACATGCCCACACATAAACACGTTATCCGATGAGCCTCCAATCCACTCAAATATACACACACAACTACTGGAAAATCTTTATGGTCGAGGGAGGATCAACTTTGAACTTTATTAACATCTAAGTCATAGTTACGTCACTTCCAATTGTAGCTTTTAGGGTAACTGTCGAAAATTGTCAGTATGTCCCATCAAGTATTAAAATATATGATCCACGTAGATCCTATCGATAACCTCACCACCATTCTCAACCATTAAAAGGGTAATACCCTCATGCCAACCACATGTTGAGTGAGATACCCATTAAAGTTAGAATATGGCTAGAAGATTTCATCCCATTTCTAGTCTTGTCACACGTACGCACCATAGATAGCATTGTTGGACTAATTACTCGCTCATTGATGACCCATAAAATATCTATCATGTTACCTTAGCTATAATAATCCACAAATATTGTTGAGAGTGACATCCTATTCACATTCATTATGTGTCCTATTGATTCTCTACATTGTAGTACAGTCTAAAAAGTCACTCGCTACCTAGTTCTTGAGCTAGTTTCAGTTCTTGAGCTAGTTTACTACTAGCACTCTAGTGTCAAAATGATGAGAACATCAAGAGGACGAGGTTCAATATCAAAAGAAGTAGTCCTAGATGAGCCATATGATCACATGATTGAGGTATTCAGTGATGTGAAAGGAAAATCTGAGTAGACAAAACTTCTTGACCTATATCTCATGGACACGGTGTTGTTCCCACAAATGAACATTGACGTGTTTTGCGAGATGGACTCTAAGATGATAGGGGAGGCGTAGTTCATCTAGAAGGTTGACTTTCTAATTTTTTTCCACTCGACGATCATGAACCTCTGGGATCTCCCAATGTTCAGAACAACCGGTGAAATTGAGCGATGCACCAAGTTCCTGATCAACAAGGTGCATGATAGTAGTCTATGGATCGACAAGATGTACCCTATTCATGTCAAGGATGTCCACGATATTAGAGGATTATCTTTTGAGGGTGAGGACATCTCCAAAGTATTTCAAGAACAGAGAAAACATGGAAAATGGAAAGGAGATATTATTGTGTACAAACTCTTCCATACATAGAGGGGGGGTCACACAACAAATATTGAACCAATCCTCTCTAAAATGGTGAGAACAACCTACTATGTGATCTCTATCAAGGTCATGTGCTCCTAATATAAGGCTTAATGCACACTTGATTCCTTGTAAGTAGATGACTACTGCGCAAACAATGTAGTTTTCAATTGGTGTAGTTACCTGTTGGAGAAACTCCTTATCGCTTGTGAGGAAGTTCAAGAGAAGGGAGGCAACTTCACATACATATATCTATTTTTGTCTTTTGCAATGCTGAAGTGGAGGCCAACCACGGGAAAAAAATTGGCACCTGTAGACAAAGGGTGCCTTGAAAAGATGTTTCAGCCTTGACATGCAAGGTCAGACTCGAAAAATATGGAGTTCAGCAATGTTGCATTCCTAAAGTGGTAAAATCAGTTGATTGATTCCAACCAAAGGATGTGTATACCATAGGAGCTTCTGAATATTCATACAAGGAACATCTCCTTTTCTCTAAATCAGAATAACACTTTCATCTGGCCAAGGAATGAAAATCCTTTAGACTTTCACACAAGTACCCTATCATTCTATTTGGACGAAAAAATACTGGACAAGGAGATATTGTCTTGGCTAGGAGTTAAACACAACCTATGCAAGTCAGGTTTGCATTACCTATTTCCACCAAAATTGTTGAAGAAGAAGATTCAAGAAGACAAAGCAGGGTTGATCTAAGGAAGGATAGAACAATTTCATAAGTCGACAATGACCTCAGACTCAGAGGAAGAGGAAGAACACAAGCTACAAAGGACAAAAGGGCATTTTCCAGGATGTCCAATCTTCCAAATGAGGCCATATTTTTAGGTAATACCATCAACGACATCTTATCTGCCACCTTTATATAGAAGGTTATGACCAAGAATCCCAGAACCAGTGTATCCCCGACAGTCAACCCATCTAAATTCATCAACCTGCATCCTATATCAATTGTGCTACTTTGAACCCATGCAGCCACCTGGGAAGCCCAAAATATTCTCCATATTATCGATGATCCTGAATATCACCCCATTATACCTTCCACCGTAATTGTTGAGTAAGAACCATTGCCACCAACTATGAATACAACAGTCCCACTACTACCCAATTCCCTAGAACCCATGCAGCTTGATATTCTTGAACAGTTTCCCTCTTAGGATATCCAACCATACACAATACAAGTACTCACCCAAATCCTACATTTCCCCCTCCTATATGCACAATATCCAAGAACAGAGAGACTCACAAAAGTCCGAAAGGATCAGAGTGGAACCCCTGAAGTTCCACCCATAATGCAAGAAACGACACAAAAGGAAATAGAGTCTCAAGAACCATAGGATACATAGTCAGGACAAAGAACAACCTCTCTAAAATAACACCTTGAACCTATACTCCAAGATCCGCAACAATGCTTCGAGCTGCTACAACTTTTCCTAGTGCAAATAGAAGTTATTCCTTTTCTTCTGATAACCCTGAAGATTAAACTAGTCCAACAGTTGCACATATCAATCCAGGGAGAAGAAGAAGTTGAGACACCATCAGAGAAATCCATGGACAATGGGATTCCTCTTTAAATAAGAATCTTGATGAAGGCCACAATCACATACAGAGAGCTCATTCAGTTTCCAACACCACAACTAGTAGGCTTAATCAAATCCTCAACTGATCATTTAAAACAATGGATTCAGCAAGCTAAAACACAAGTTGAATATTGGTGACAGGAAGGAATACTGGAAAAGACTAAAAGGATGAAGGAAGAATATTTGAAAATCCAGGCAGAAGAGAAAATGGAAAGAATGAAGGGAAAGTTAATAGACATCTAGACGACATTCAGAAAAGAAGCACCTCAGATGCTAGAGTATAGTGCAACTACAAAACTAGGGGAACATATTGAATTTGTTCAACAAACATGGGATGTATTAAGATATCGAGTAGAGGTCCTTCAAAATAAGTTGGAGGGAATGAAGTTGAGAGCAGAGGCACAACCTAGGGAACTCCAACAACAACGAGATAGAGTTTTCCTGGAAGGCAACAATGCCAGAGACCTATTGCACAAAAATACGGTTGAATGTACTACCATCTTCAAGAAAGTCAATGATTCGATGGGTGGTGTAAATCATCGAAAATAGGCATTGAAAGCATTATGCACCAAAATCTAGACCCTCAACAAAGAAGCAACCAAAACACATGATCCTCTGGAGAAACAAGAAAAATTTGAGGAAATTCAAGAAGCTAACAACTCTCTAAATGATCTGTTTGAAGCTCAAATAGTATCAAAGAAGCAACTCAGATACTTTAGGCCCATCGTTCAAATTGAATACCTCCATATGCACTAGGTTAAGACATTAGAAGATTCCAATTGGAATTCCCTCATTGCATCCAAGCCAAAGGATTTCCACCTTAGCACACCACAACAATTCGTTGCAGAAGCCTCATTGCTTTCTAGAAAGTGGCAAGACAAATTTGAACAGTTCTAAGAGATAAGAGAGAAATCTCTTGAGCTAGTTCTAGATTTGGGCCCTTCATTTGAAGGAACCAAGGAGGAATAAAGAAAAACCCAATAAGGACAACAGGTCAAATTAGAGAACATGGAAGGACCAAATACTTGACTCGGACAAGTCAAGGATTGTGGTCGGTACCTATTGGGCCATTTGTTTTGATAAGAGAAGTTGCACAAGTTATCAATGAGTTGGACAAAAAACCAAGTGAAGGAAACTAGGGATGAGAAAGGAAACACACAACAAGAAGATGTTGGAACATAAAATAGTCTAAATCCAACGCATAATCAGTTTTGGGACAATACTGTTGGAACAGAATCAAGAAGAGAAGATGGCCTATGGGTTCTCAAGAAGAAGAAAATGATTGTATTGTAATAAATGCATGGATGTATGTGTGTTGTTGTGAAGGAAATAAGAGACAGGAACAAGGGGCAAGAATTTTATCTGTACTCTAGATTTAGAATGTAATTAGTAAGAAAAGAGATTAGACTGATTACAACCATCTTTAGTATTGTATTGAGATGTACCTACTGATATCTTCTACGTTGAGTATGGTAGATGATTGATGTAAAGTTGTGAATGCTTGTTGTTTAAGACTTTTGATATAATAGAAAGATATTGGAGATCAAAATTTGAAAATCTTCATGGTTTATGTTACTTCCTCTATCTATGGAATGGTATTATGCTGAGGTTTGTTATGTTTTGCATGTCATTATCATTTCTTGATGTTCTGTACAACTTTGTTCTCGTGTATTAGTGTATGATATTTTAAAGGATCTAAAAAGAGTAATCTATCTTTCTTAAGAAAATTAACAATATGGATGTGTTATATATGTGTCTATCATTCTTCTTACCCTTCCCTCAGTTATTTTGTCTCGTTTGCGCTTCGGGTGAGACTTATTTCCTTTCGGAAAGATGAAAATGTCAACACACTAGACTACATCGGTACCCTTTTGCTGGTAACCTATAGAGCACCCTGGTCTAACAACTTTGTGCCAACAATATCAAACTATTTTTAATTGTTTATTCTATTCTTGTAACAATTTTGGTCAAAGGATGCAAACTATAGAGCCTATGCCAAGAACATAAGAAACTATGAAGCTATTCAAACAACAGTTATCCTAGAAAGTCACATGAAGAGAAAAACATAAATCACAACAGATTTGGTTCACTAAGTAATGAAACTGTGTGCTACAAGTGCAACAATTTGGGACACATGGCTAAAGATTGTAGACTGACTATTCCTCCAAAGGAATCAAAGTGGAATAGGAACTACCAGAAACATGAACCACAAAGGATATGGAGAAGAAAGAGGGATCAATTCAACACTGAAGAATGTTCGCTTGATCTACAAGCGCAAGAAAATAAACATGGGTGGTATGTTGACAATGGTTTTTCAAAGCATATGACAGGTGGCATGAATAGGTTTTTGATACTGAAGAAGGAATGAGATGGATCAGTTTCATTTGGAAATGATAACTTAGCCAAAATTATAGGAAGAGGCACAGTCAATCTTGGAAGCAAAGATGCCAAGGCATAAATTGTTCTATTGGCCGAAGATATGATGCACAATCTTATAAGTGTAATTCAAATGTGTGATTAAGGACACAAAATTTTGTTTGACTCTTAAAAATATGAGATAAGGAAAGAAGGATCAGAAAAATTGTTAGCTATAGATAGAAGAACTCCAAACAACATATATGTCCTAAATGGAATTGGAGTGGAAAAATATTGCATAGGAAAGGAAAATGAAAGTTGGCCCTGGAATAGAATGTGAACTTTGATAATCTTGTCAAAATTAGTAGAAAGGAAGCAGTGAAAGAAATGTATGATATTTCAAAGACAACAAATACTCTATGTAAGCATTGTCTACAAGGAAAACAAACTATGACCAAGTTCAAATCAAAAGAATATTCCAAGACAAAACCATTGGAGATCATACACACTGACCTATGTAGACCTACAAGAATGAAGGGATTGAATCTAGAACAATAGTTTAATCTACAGGTTGATGACTACACAAGAATGACTGTAGTTTTCTTTCTCAGGAAGAAGTTAGAGGAATTCGAACACTTCAAGATATACAAAACGATGTTTGAGACTGATATGAATATGAAAATCAAGTGTATGAGATATGAGAATGGAGGAGATTTTACATCAAAGGGATTCATGGATTTTTATGATATGCAATTAAGAGACAGTTCTTGGCAGCCAGGACACCTCAGCAAAATGCAATTATCAAAGGAAGAATAGAACAATGCATAAAATGGCAAAAAACATGTTGAAAGATTCCAAGTTGAGTGAATTTTTTTGGACATAAGCATTTCATATAATAGTTCACATCCTGAATAGAGAAATGCACAAAAGTAATAGTGATAAGAATCCCTACAAGTTATGGAAAGGAAGGCCAACAAATTTGAAGCATTTCAAATTATTTGGAAGCAAATGTTATATCAAAAGAGAATATGACATGCTTGGAAAATTTGAACCCCAAGTTGATAAAGGCATATTAGTTGGGTATTCAAGAAAAAGAAAATCATATAAATTCTTTAGTCCAAGACTCAACAGAATCTTGGAAAGCATCAGTGTAATGATTAACAATATAGATGTATGGAAAGGCAAAGAAGGAAGAAAATATTCAAAAGAACAAGATAATGAGGAATATCTAAAATAAGAAGAAGTAGAAGAGAAGCAGAAGAAGAAGTGTAACTAGAAGAAAAATAAGAGGAAGATGAGAAACATATACCTCCTAAGACACCTAGTAAATGAGTGCAGAAAAATCATTCACAAAAATAGATTATTGGAAATAAAGATGTAGGAGTTGAAACTCGAAGAACAATAATTTCCCCAGAACAAAAACACCTAACATTGTTATCTATAGTTGAAACAAGTAGTTTTGAAGAAGATGGCAAGGATAAACACTAGATCAAGGATATGGATGAAGAATTGGATCATATAGAGAAGAGAGACTCATGGGAACTAGTTCCTAGACCGAAATATAAGAACGTGATTGGAAAAAAATGGGTATTTCAGAATAAGCTAAATGAGAGTGGACATGTAACCAAAAATAAAGAAATGCTAGTATGCAAAGGATATGCCTAGGTTGAGGGAATATACTTCGAAGAAAATGTTTCACTAGTTGCTAGAATGGAAGAAATTATATTGATCTTAGCTTATGCATGTTCGAAGAAGATCAAGGCATATCAAATGGATGTGAAATTAGCCATCCTAAATGGAGAGTTAAAATAATAATTTTACATCAAGAAACTAGAAGGATTTTAGCTGTCAGAAAGGGAAGATTATATTTGCAAGTTGAAGAAAGAACTATATTGTCTCAAGCAATCCTTGAGAGCATGGTACTCAAGGTTGGACAAGTATTTACAATAGAAAGGGTTCAGGAAAGGCAATATAGAAATTAATATCTACATAATGGTAGATCATGATAGAATATTAATAATTGAAGCTTATGTTGATAACATTATTTTTGGAAGCGATTATGATACGATGAGTCAAAATTTTACTAAAGACATGCAGAATGAGTTCAAAATGTATTTTCTTGGTGAGTTGACTTTCTTTTTGTGACTTCAGATATATCAGTGTGATATAGGTATATGTATTTCACATACCAAGTATATCAAAGAAATGATACAAAGTTTTGAAATGGAATATTGTAATCATGTAAGTACTCCTATGAAAACCAAATGCAAGTTGAGTAAAGAATATGAATCCAAGGATGCAGATCTGAGATTCTACATATCAATGATTGACAATTTACTCTATGTAACATCATCAAGATCAGATGTGATGCAAGTAGTTGGACAATTAGCAATATTTCAAGCAGCACCAAAGGAAGCACATGTTATGGCAGTAAAGAGAATATTAAGATATCTCAAAGAAATAGAATACTATGGGTTATCGTATCCAAAAGGAAATGAACTATCTCTAGTTTCTTATACAGAGGTATACTAGGATGGAATAATTCACGAAAAAATAAGTACAAGTGGAGCATCTTTCTATTTGGGTGAGTTTCTGGTATCTTGGTTAAGCAAGAAGCAATCATCAATATCATTGTCTACAACAGAAGAAGAATATATTGCAGCAACACTGTGTTGTACTTAGGTCCTCTGGATGAAACACACTTTGTAGGATATACAAGTGGACTATGATGATCCCATTCTGATATTTTGTGATAACACTAGTGCTATCAATATCTCAAAGAATCTAGCGATGTATTCCAATACGAAACACATTTCGATCAGGTATCACTTTCTATGAGAATGGGCTACAGAGAAGAACATCAAATTAGAGTACACTAGGACAAAAGAGAAGATTGTAGATATCTTCACCAAACCTCTTCCAAGGGATAATTTTGAGTATATTTGATAGAGATTTGGAGTCAACAAATTTTGAATTCTTTTCATATATGTCAATGATTTACATGAGGAAGCACCATGAAGAGAAAAATTTAGAAAAATGATCTAAAGGTTGCATATAAGGAGAGTGCCCCCAAGGAGAGTGAAAATAGGGGGGCATTTCAAAGAAGAATGAAGATAGGGAGAGCACCCCAAAGGAAAGTTCATATAGGGGGAAGCATCCCTAAGGAAAGTTATTGTTTTCCATTGATGTTAAAGGGGGAGAGAATGAGCACATCCAGGGAAACAAAGAGAAATATTAGAGGTATAAATATAGAGGGAGCGATGATAACAGGGGAGAAAAATCATGTGCATATGTGTTTCCATCCCATCAGTGTTGATGTATTTCATCAGAGTGTTGACATCAATGCCAAGGGGTATATTGTTGAAATATTGGTTGTCATTTATGTCAACCCTTTTGTTAGCGCTCTGTAATTTCTTAAGGTTGTGAAAGCAATGACAAAGGTAACTACAAAACCACTTTGGAAGTTGGGATCTAGTCCTGCCGGCTTCAGAGAGGGATCTCTCTGTAAGATTTTAATTTGTTTCTATTAAAATATTAGGCTAGTTATGATAGTTCAGGATTTGTTTGTTTGATTTGAATTGTTTGGTTGGAACAATGATGATGGGCCATTGGGAAAATGGAATCATAGATTTGAATTGATCAAATACAAGGCTTAACAGGCTAATATTGCAAGGAAGGTTAGGAAAATTCACTGGATCCTCAAAGATTTAAGGTATGGAGGAGATGAAAAGGTTTATAAGTCCAATAAAAAACAAAGAAATTGAGAATTTTAATTTTAATCTTCAGTGGAAAACACAAAAATTATTCTTAAGCCAGCAACAAAGTGTACATTTAAACAAATTATGTCCTTTATCTTATTAGAATAATTCAAAATTTAGGAAACAATAGTGATAACATAATAAAACAAATTAATAGGGAGAAATGCACTTCACCAATAAAGTTGACACAAGCATCCTGTAATAATTGCACTGTATTACTGGAAAATCTGATCAATGGTGTCTCTGTGGGATTCTTTACAATACTAGTCCTATCCTTCAAAACAAGTCCTAAACTACTATAAGTATTATTACAACATATTTATATACTTTCTTCTAAACTAATATCAAATTCCAAAAAGGAACTGATTTACAAAATATTCTCCAACATTTTTTTGAAAAATATGAATAAAATTTATTACAAACATGTAGATATTTTCGAAATATATTATTTCTGATCTTCTGTTCAAACTTTTAAGTGAATTTTCATTGACTTTGGCTATTTCTGGAAAATTTTGCATAATAAACTTAAAGATAAAATAATATCTCTAATTTATCTACTGGAAATCTCTAACTACCTGCAAATATCGTGCATTGAAATATGGAATTGGTTCATTAATTGTTGATACTCTGCTGCTAGGTGTCTTCATGCCCCTGAAATCTAGAATGAGGTTGAAACTATCTCCACAAAATCTTCTTATTGTCCTCTCATACTGCTTTCTTTGAAATTTGTCCCTTTGAGCTCTATTTCTGTCATTTTTTTTCCTTTCGTCATCCTTTGAATAACTTCACCAATAAATTATCTTGTAGTTGAAGGTAAGTGATGGTGGAGGTAGTATGAAAAAAATATTTTCTTGGTCTTCATGGGTTCTCAGTCAGCAAATAGTGTAACGGGGAGGGTAAATGAAGGTTTTTTGTATGTGTAGGGATATCATTTAGGGAGCGGGACCATTAAGGGGTTGCTAATGGTCTAACGGAATTGGGGGAAGGGTTGAAGGGATAATGGATAGAAGGTGTGGGGACAAGTGTCATGTAGGGAGAGGAGGTGTATATGTGGGAAGGTGAGTGGTATCGAGAGTGAGTTTGGAAGATTTTGGAGGGGATAGTAGACAATGTGTGGTAATTGGATGGGGAGGGTGGGTGTGAAACGATGAGGGAGTTCCATGTTATGTGGGGTTGGAGTGGGGAAAACAAATTTTTGGACCCCCCCTCTATCGATAAAGGTAGTTAGGTCAGGGGAGGCTGAAAAAAAATGAGGGTCATCGATCGAGAAAAGGGATAATGTCACTGGGGAAGATCTACATGGATTTTATGCACTTTTGAACTAGATGCCAGTCTAAAGCACCAGATATACCATTGGAAATATGCCCCTGAGCACTATTCCATGAGAACACTTGCAACCTCATTTGAACCGAATTTTATATGAAAAAAATCTCCCAAATATCCATACTATGTTTTGCCTATCAGACTTAAAAAACTAAATGGTTTCTTGAATCAACAAACTTTTAGGCTATGACACCTAGTGATTCATAGGCTAAATCTTGCCAATATATTTCCAAAATAGAAAACTAAAAAAATGTATTACCTGTATTTATAGGACCCTAACAGTGGCTCCAATGGGGATGGAATCCTCCTAGTGAGGTGCCAAAGAAAACCATATACTAGTATCCTAATCCATTGGGATGATCCCAAGCCTACAACCTTCTCTACCATAAAACCTCTGAAACTGATAACCAATTGATAGTCTTATCCAATCCTTAACTGAATCAAATTCACTCTGAAATACGAACTATACTCTAAAGCTGAAAGCTATGCTACAAACTGAAATTGAAAAGAATGCTCAAAAAGTAGATATTATTTATGTACACAATCCTACTCTAATATGTCGAAGACAACTGCTGAATCAAGTGATCTCAAATTTCCAGTAAATCCAATTAAGTAGTTGCTCACATAATTGGATTGCTTGATTGTGCTTGAGCAGAGTAAACACTGGAATTTGTGATGGCAAGGCCAACTCATAATACTTCTACTTGTCACAGTGGAGGCACGTTTGTGAAATTAAACTGGAAAATATTTCCATGTATTCAGCAATAGGGTCATAGAAATGATGGTTGTTAAAATTTGTTTTCTGATCTCCCAAGTCAAAGGGAGAAGGGATCCATGTGCAATCTTTCTTATGTTGACATAAAACCTCACAAGGAAGACTCTGAAATGGATTAATTTGGGGTATTTCCTGACCTTCTAAATCTTTGATCTTTCTCTCAATATCTTTTGCAAATTCATCTAAAAATTGAATCTTGGCCTTTGAGATACATTGAAATGATTTTAAATAAGAAGAAAAACATGTGGAAAAGTTATCATCACCTCCATATTCAATGCACATATCAGTCCATTCCATAAATCTTTGAATGTAAGGAGATTCTACCAGAAACTCTTTCCCTTCCATCCATGTTTCCAAAAACACAATCCATAAAACTGTAATAGTTCTAATAGATCCAACAGGAAAACATTCAACCCAACTTTTACACTTTCCTTGGAAAGAATCATGAAACAATCTAAGGAAAACATCTTCATGTTTGACTCTAAGAAGCTCATTGAAATCACAAAAAATTGATAAATGTTTCCAATTCAAACTCAAATCATCTCCATTAAATTTTGGACCATTTCTCAAAAAATATTCATCCTTAGGTAAAGGATTCGAGAAACCATAAATCTGTGAAAAACATAAACATGCATACCTTGAAATGATAGTATCAACTTCTAGGTTCTTCATTATCCTAGTGGATTCATTAGCAAACGCCTCAAGAAATGAATATTTCTAATAATGGAGTCGTCGTTATATTCTTTGATCTAGATATAACTCAGAATGGAGTCGTGAGGTGGATGATTTGAGCCTTCCTATGTCTGATCGATATCCACCATCAACAAACAGATCTAAAAACTTTATACTCTTTCCTGAGGGAGATTAATCTTTCTTCCCTAGTATGGTCGCCACTATGTTAGTGCTCTATAATTTCTTAAGTATGTGAAAGAAATGACAAAGGTAACCACAAAACCACTTTGGAAGTTGGGATCTATCCCTTCCAGCTTCAGAGAGGGATCTCTCTATAAGATTTAGATTTGTTTATATTAAAATATTAGGATAGTTATGATAGTTCAGGATTTGTTTGTTTGATTTGAATTGTTTGGTTGGAACAGTGAATATGGGCCATTGGGAAAATGGAGTCACAATATTTAATTGATCAAATACAAGGTTTAACATGCTAATATTGCAGGGCAGGATAGGAAAATTCAATATATCCTCAAAGATTTAAGGTATGGAGGAGATGAAAATGTCTAGAAGTCCAATAAAAGACAGAGCAATTAAGAATTTTGATTTTAATCTTCAGTGGAAAACACAAAAATTATTCTTAAGCCAGAGATACAATGTACACTTAAAAAAAAATTGGTCCTTTATCTTCTTAGAATAATTCGGAATTTATGAAACAATAATGATAACAAAAGAAAACAAATTAACAGGGAGAAATGCACTTCACCAATAAAGTTGACACAAGAATCATGTAATAATTTCATTGTATTACTAGAAAATCTGATTAGTGGTGTCTCTGTGGTCTTCTTTACAATACAATCCCTATTCTTCAAAACAAGTCCCAGCCTACTATATGTCTTATTACAACATATTTATAGACTTTCTGCTAAACTAATATCAGATTCCAAAAAGGAATTGATTTACAAAATATTCTCCAACATTTTCTGGAAAAATCTGAATAACATTTATTACAAACATGTAGATATTTTTGAAATATACCATTTCTGATCTACTGTTAAAAATTTTAAGTGAATTTTCGTTGACCGTGGCTATTTGTGGAAAAGTATGCATAATAAACTTAAAGATAAAATAATATATATAATTTATCTGTTGGAAATCTTGAACTTCTTGCAAGTATCGTGCATTGAAATATGGAATCGGTTCATTGATTGTTGATCTTCTGCTACTAGGTTTCTTCATGCCCCTAAAATATAGAATGAGGTTGAAACTATCTCCACAAAATCTTCTTACCGTCCTCTCATACTGATTTCTTTAACATATGTCCCTTTGAGCTCTATTTCTGTCATTTTTCTTGCCTATCATCATCCCTTGAATATCTTCACTGGGAAATTAGCTTGTAGTTAAAGGTAAGTGATGGAAAATTTATTCCAACAACAAGCTTTGCTTGGTCTTCATGGTTTCTCAGTCAGAAAATAGTGTAACGAGGGGGTAAATGGTTTTTTTTTTATGTGCAACGATATTCGTTAGGGCGCAGGACCGTTAAGGTACTGTTAACGGTCTAACGATCATGGGGGAAGCATTGCAGGGATAACGGATATAAGGTGTGGGGACAGGTGTCATGTAGGGAGAGGAGGAGTAGAGGCGGGAAGGTGATAGATATCGAGAGTGAGTTAGGTGGATTTCGGAGGGGGTAGTAGATGGTGTGTGGTAATCATAGGGGGGGTTGTGAAATGACGAGGGAGTGCCACATTAGGTGGGGCCAAAGTGGATAAAAAAAAAATTTGGACCCCCCCTCCATCGATAAAGGTAGGTAGGTCTAGGGAGGCCGAAAACAAATGAGGGTCATCGATCGGGAAAAGGGATAATGTCACTAGGGAATATATGCACGGATTTTATGCGCTTTTGATATAGATGTCGGTCTGAAGCACCAAATATACCATTGGAAAGCTACTCCTGAGCACTATGAAATGAAGAAACCTACAACTTGATCTAAACAAAATATTATATGCAAAAAATATCCCATAAATCTATACTTTGTTTTGGCTATCAGACTTCAAAATCTAAATGGTTTCTTGGATCAACAAAATTTTACGCTATAACACCTACTGATTCATAGGCTAAACCTTACCAATAGGTTTCCAAAATAGATAACTGAACAAATAGATTGCCTATGTTTATAGGACCCTAACAGTGGCTCTAATGGGGATGGCATCCTCCCAGTGAGGTGCCAAAGAACACCATAGACTAATAGCCTGATCCATTGGGTTGATCCCAAGCCTACAACCTACCCTGCCATAAAACCAATGAAACTAATAACCAATTGATAATCTGCTCCAATCCTCAATTGGATCAAATTCACTCTGAAATCTAAACTACATTCTAAAGATGAAAGCTATGCTGCAAACTGAAATTGAAAAGAATGATAAAAAAGTAGAGATTCTTTATGTACGCAATCCTACTCTAATATGTCGAAGACAACTGCTGAATCAAGTGATATCAAATTTTTAGTAAATCCAATCAAGTAATTGATCACATAATTGGACTGCTTGATTGTGCTTGAGCAGAGTAAACATTGTAATTTGTGATGGAAAGAGAAACTCATAATACTTCTTCTTGTCATAGTGGAGGCACGCCTGTGAAATTAAACTGAAAAATATTTCCATTTATTCAACCATAGGGTCATAGAAATCATGGTTGTTAATTTTTTTTTGTTGATCTCCCAAATCAAAGGGCAAAGGGAGCCATGTGCAATCTTATTTGTGATGACATAAAACTTCACAAGGAATACGCAGAAATGGAGGAATTTGGGTTATTTCCTAACCTTCTAAAGCTTTGATCTTTCTCTCAATATCTTTGGAAAATTCATCTAAAAATTGAATCTTGGCCTTTGAGCTACATTTACATGATTTTAAATAAGAAGACAAACATGAAAAAAATTTCTCATCATTTCCATATTCAATGCACATATCTTTCCTTTCCATAAATCTTTGAATGGAAGAAGATTATGCCACAAACTTTTCCCCGTCCATCCATGCTTCCAAAAAGACAATCTAGAAACCTGTAATAGTTCTAATAGATCTAGTAGGAAAAACTTCAACCCAACTTTTACACTTTATTTAGAATGAATCATGAAACAATCTAAGGAAAACATCCTCATGTTTGACTCTAAGAAGCTCAGTGAAATCACGAAAATTTGAGAAATGTTTCCAGGTAAAACTCAGATCATCTCCATTAAATTTTGGACCATTTCTCAACAAATATTCATCCTTGGTTAAAGGATTCGGGAAACCATAAATCTGTAAAAAATCTAAACATGCATACCTTGAAATGATAGTATCAACTTCTAGGTTCTTCATTAGCCCAGTGGATTCATTAGCGAACGCCTCAAGCAATGAATCTTTCTATCAGTGGATTCTCCATGATATTATTTCATATGGATATAACTAGGAATGGAGTCACCAGGTGGATGATTTCAGCCTTCCTATGTCTAATCTGTTAGAAAGTAATGGATGTGCTCATTTAACCATAGACAATATAATAATATTGTCACCCAACCATAGTTCGAAGCCACCCCCGAGCACCTTAACCTTGATAGAGAATGATTCTAGAAGAAAACCACTAGCCAACCAAGGCTAATGCATAAATATAACTAAGACTGATCAAAAATTCCAACCATAACCAACAAAGAGTCTGAGCCTAAACCAGGAAACTAGATTGTGGCAGTTTTCGGCTGCAGTTGCTCCCCAAACTTGCTCACTAGTCCAGTTTCTGTAGTGCACACTTCTTCCCAGTTGAAATTCCGAGTTGTGTGTACAAAATGAGGTCTGGCTACTTGTATTTATATTTTTTCATGAGTTGTCTAGGTTGACTTCTCATTCTAGAGACTAAATATGTAATGTTAATTTCTTCCTTGAGATGACTTGTCTTCTAGGGTTATTTTCAATGCTTTAGGGTTACTTATTTCTTCTCGAAATATTCTATTCTCGTCAAGGTTACACGTGGAGGTAAATACCTCCTGTAGCTACCATAACATCAACACTCCCTCCTAGCTAGGGAAGTATTGAAGGAAATGGTCTTCAACACAAATATACCATTCAATCGGTAGCACCATCATAGTCATATAGACTATCTCATGATTAGATCACGAGCACCATAATCACTATCAGTGTCATCTAAAAACATCAACTGCATCATCTCTCAAAACCATACTCCATCTGAGTAATCATAGTTGATGTTGAATAAGTCACTCACTCCAAGGAGTGATACAAAAACCATTCTTCTAATTTGGGCATATGTCCTAGAAGAATAAATGTCCTGGACCATTTTCCATCTGGAGAATGTTTTTC
The DNA here is from genome assembly GCA_009831015.1 of Picea engelmannii. Lineage (NCBI taxonomy): Eukaryota > Viridiplantae > Streptophyta > Pinopsida > Pinales > Pinaceae > Picea > Picea engelmannii. The sequence goes on along the minus strand of ML787468.1, from coordinate 480,203 downwards.
CATCAGTACACTTATCATACATCTAGCTGATAATCATTTTCAACACTAATGATAGTCTACAAGGCAATCAGAACAATTTCATTTAATAGAACACAACTGTGTCTATCCATAGTAGTACACAACTACAATCCAGTGGTACACTACCACACCAATTAGCACACATCTAGTTAATCAGTGACACGTAGTCACAACCAGTGGAGCACATCCACCATGATATAATACATCTATTGTCCAGAGACATATAGTCTCCATAGCAATCATATCATTTGATATCAACCTCCATAGAAAAAAATGTCCTGATATAAACCGAATCATCTGGTCCATTCTTCCACCCACGTCTATGAGATCTGGAAGAGCATCTGCCCTCAGAAGGTAAAACATCAGTCATGAGCTACTAGACTATTCTTATCAAGCATATAATAATAATTGTACTAATTTCTGAGCCTATACCATTCACCTATCTGGGCCATTCCTCCGGCACTAAACAAAGTGCAACCTAGAGAGAATGAGTCCGCCCTAGGGAATTCCTATCCCTTATTGATGAACCTAGACCATTCACCTAACTGGGCCATTCTTCCAAAACTAAACAAAGTGAAACCTCGAGAGAATGAGTCTTCCCTAGGGAATGACTGTTCGGACCATTTCCTAAGGAAATGATTGTCCTTCACCAACCTCCAAAACGAACCATTCTTTGAAACTTCTCACAACTGTGAACTTCTAAAGAATGACTGCCCGATGAGGTGGACCATTCTTCTTGACCACTACTAAGAGTGACTGTCAAGAAGAAATATTTTCCTAGACCATTCCCCCACACTGGAGATAAGAGGAATCATTGTCTATGGTACATCAACAATCCATCGAACCATTTTCATTACAAAAATGACCGTTCGATCTAGACCATTTTCTGAACTGGAAAATGCTTGTCCATCAGAAATATCAAACCACTTTCCGAACTGGAAAGGAAGTTCTCATCCTGGACCATTTTTCGAACTGAAAAATGATTTTCCATAAATCAATAACACATCAACGCTTCCTCCCAACCTGGGAGTCATCTATTCCCTTTTCAATAAGGAAGTCATCTCCACGAGCTCCAACTTGTTTCTTGAGTATTCAAACTCTTTCATCTTGGATAGAGGCTTTACCAAAATATCTGCTCATCTGCTCATCTATGAAGATATATTGGAGAACAACTTATGTTTTTTGGACCTCATCATCGAGAATGTAATTCTTGATCTCAATGTACTTCAGTATTTCTGGAACACTGGTTTTCTTTGAAAACTTCATATAGCTCTGATCATTACAGTATATCATGGTTGGATTCAACTCTTTTGTTTCCTGCTAGCTCATGACATCATGGTAATTCTCAAAGAGGAACATATCCACGTGGCACTTCTTTTGTCATCATGAATTTTTGTCGTGCATTATAAATCCATCATTCTGGACTTCTGAGTAAGCATTCTGATACAATATCTCTTTTATAGAATTTTTTCACCATGCTTCTATTGTGCATTGGAGGCTCTCCACCAAGTTGTCTTCTTCCATCTGCATACAAGAGTCTCTTTCTGGTATACCTCAAAAAAATTGAGGTCTCTCTGCATACGCTTCTTTGCTTGATTACTCTGTTGAGGATAACAATCCTTACATTCATCTGATGTGAACTCCAACCGATGGATATTGAAGGAGATATAATGGCTCAGGTATGTCTGGTTACTGGAAAAATATATCATCATAGTCTTTCCCTCCATATAGGAGAACCTTTAGTTCTGGATCTTGAAATGCTTCCATTCATGAATCTTCCATACACTATTCTTTATCACAACTTCCATTTCTTCTGCTTGATTGCTTCTAGAGGGTTCAGATCAAGCTCGTAGTCTCGTGATTCTCATTATAATGACTAGTTGTTCTGGCTTTTATTTCTCTCTTGGAATCTTCATGTTCTTCTTCATGTTTCTCTTTAGCTCTTCGGTCCGTGGAGTTTTCTATAGATTCCATGCCTTGAAGATTTTGAATTCTTCCTTTCATCATAGGATCATGTATGTAGATGGACAACCAGGGATATTTTAAGGCTTCTTTTCAAGGAAGACTTATTTTAAAGTCAAACTGAACATGTGTTGCTTTTCATGGTTGCTACCATTGATGGGAACATGGATATTTACTTCATAATCTTGAATGGATCATATTATTTAGGATTAGCTCCCTCCTAATCCTTGCTTCATACATGAATGCAATCTCTTCTTTTGGAATTTTATAATTGACTCCCTCCATCTAAGAGAGTCCACTCTTCTATCTGTATCCTTATTGCCTTCTGCAAAGTGTCACCAGTCTTTTCCTTTTGATTGCTGACTTCTTTTGGTTTTTACTTCTTCTAGGTTTCTTCAAGTTTGATTATGATTTTGTCTTATCTTGCAGTTGTAATATCTTCCACGGGAATTGTTACCAAGGATTGTCAATGTACTTCATCTTTCCATGTGTATTTCTTGTCTTAGAGTCATTGTGATATCAATCCTTATCTTGTTATTCTTCCATAGGTATTGTTTCTCTTTGAACATCTTATCTTCTAAGAAATAGATATGCAAGATATGTACATAAACTATCTAAACATGGTATGTACAAGAACTATGAAGAATATAGTTACCTTGTCTTAGAAGAATAATTTCATTTTATCATGCTTGGACTTCTTTGAGGGATCCCTTTCTTCAAAAACTGATGCTTCATGTGTTTCCTTCCTTTTCTTTAACTCGGGAAAATGATTCTTGTAGTGACTGTATTTTCGACAATTGAAGCATTGTACTTTTGACATATCTTTCTCTCGATTTGGTTTCTTCTTTGAGCCAAACTTATTTTTATTCCTAAAATATTTGAACCTTGTTGTGAAATCTTGATCATCGTATTTCTTTTGGGATTTATATTTTGCACTAATCCTTGATTTTTCTTGTGCATAGAAAGTCCAAAGTTCTTCAAATGTGGGATACTCCTTCCTTATGTTCATGCTTGCGGAAAATGCATCCCATGTCTTGGGAAGACCATTGAGTACTATATTTACCAGTTCCTTCTCTGAAATGATTTCTTCAATAGCTTGTAGTTGATCTCTTAACTGAGAGATTCTCACAAAGTATGATGTTATGTTGTCATCATCATTCATTTTCATGTCACTGAGTTCATTCTTCAGTCTCATTACTTGACCAATGTTTCTAACTAAGAAGAGGTTAGTTAGGGAATCGTACATCTTATTAGATGAGTCAAGATGGGAGATGTAGGGTATCAAGTGGTCTTTTATAGAGTCCACTATGATACTCATGGAATTGATGTCATTGTCTTTTAACTTCTCCATAACTGAAACATTTTGAGGTTCATTCTCTTTTCCTTCTTCGAGCTGTGGTTCCACGATATTTCCTTTCACGGTATCCAACACTTTATTCTTGGAAAGGATGAGGTCAATCCTTGCATTCCATGCTCTGAAGTTAGAATCCCCTTCTAAATTGTTTTCTGACTTCATAGAGTAAGTCATAACTTCTTTGACTTGGTCAACCCTTGATTTTGACCAAAAACTCAAACTTGACATCTTAACTTGCTGAGAGTACCAGGAGGTTCACTAGGCTAGGGCACACTAGGCTATCTAGAAATTAGGTCAACCTCTTCACTTAAGGTGCCTCAACAAGACGGTTAGGGTTTCATTTTTGTAGAAAAAACTTGTTGCAACTGCAACTGTAACTGAGAAAATCCTCCCAATCTATCTTCCAGCGGTTAGACTGTCTGAAGATAGTGTGGGCCCATAACCTATTAGAAAGTAATGGATGTGCTCATTTAACCATAGACAATATAACAATATTATCACCCAACCATAGGGCGAAGCCACCCCTGACAACCTTAACATTTAATGAGAATGATTTTGGAAGAAAACCAATAGCTAACCAAGGATAATGCATAAATATAACCAATACTAATCAAAAAGTTGAGAAACCAGATTGTGGTAGCCAACGATTACAGCTGCTCCCTAGACTTGCGCATTAGCCCAGTTTTTGCAGTGTGCACTTCTTCCTAGCTGAAATTATGAGCTGTGTGTACAAAATGAGGTCTGGCTACTTGTATTTATATTATTCCGTGAGCTATCTGGGCCGACTTCTCATTCTGGAGACTAAATACTTAATATTGATTATTTCCTTGAGCCGACTTGTCTTCTAGGGTTATGTTCAATGCTTTAGGGTTATTTATTTCTTTCTGGAATATTCTATTCTCACTAGGGTTACCCATGGAGGTAAATACCTCTGGAAACTACCATAATATCATCATAATCACTATCCACCATAAAAAATCAGATCTAAAAACTTGATACTCTTTCTTGAGGGGGATTAACCTTTCTTCCCCTGTATGGTTGCCACTATGTTATCACTCTGTAATTTCTTAACGTGATGTAAGAGCATCACCTTCAAAGTCAAAGAATCAAGTTTGGAGGCAGGGATATAACATATCAACATGACATAATTTCAAATCAACATTTAACTCAGAAAAAAAATGAGTTGTTGAGATGTTTTGGAAACAACGTTTTTAAATATATCTTGTTTGTAAAGTCTTATACGACTGTAATGAGTTGCATATAGAGGGTGGAAGCCCTTATCTGGTAATAATTGATAGTTATTGTAATAGGATAAAGTAGGTAAATGATAGAAACTGATAGCATAGGTTGCAGACAGGATGGAGAAGAGGTCGAGGAGCCACTCCTTAGATAGTTTGGTTTTGTTGTTGTATTGTACCAAAGAGGGTAGATCAGAGTAGAGAAGAGTAGAAGAAAGATGCAGTGAAGAACTGTAATACTATGTAATTTATTTCATGAATGAATAGAATAGACATAATTGTTCCAATTCCTTGGACAGTGTTCATTTTGATGTGTGATTGAATGAATGATACATTCTATGTGTTTTTTAGTTCAATTTGTTTATGTGTGATTGTTTATGGTTGATCATATGAATTTGTGATGAACTGGATAAGTTTCAATCGTTTCCTTTCTGAGAAATTGTATGCAAGGAGTGCATCTCATATGCAAGGAGTGGGTCAATAGAGTCTTGAATCAACTCAGAGGATTTCATAAGAAACGACAGGAAGTTAGACCAAGTGCAAGGAGTGCACAGAGTAATGGAGTGACTAAGTGTCGAAGAACTAGAACATAGAAGCGCAAGGAGTGCATGAATAATTTCTTTTGAAGAAAAACCTCGATCTAAGTTTTTCAAGGTCCCAGGAATGAAAGGAGTTCATAGGAGATCAAAATTCTCAAAGGAATCAAGATCAGGAGTGATAGCTTCCCAAGAAGCGAAGACGAGACCCAAATTATTCAGGTTCATGAGAGGAAGTTCAAGGTCAAAAACATATGAACACTTACAAACTCTTCCAAGTCGAAAGAAATCAAAAGCTCAAGAGGAGGAGCGATAACTGTCGTCGGATCTGTTATTAGAAGAGGCCTGGACCATTATATCAATGTCTAGGAAAGCAAAGGTGAGCGTTGAGGAGGAAACAAATCATAATCATCAGATCTAAGTGCAATGATTGACAATCGTCCGATCCAGGTAAAGCGCATGTGCGTTAACCATTTGTGTGCATAGGAGAGTAGACTTGACAAGGTTACAAAGTCTCGAAGTAATTAAGGACCATCCATCATCCAGAGGGATAAGTGGTGCAAGATCTACATATTCGGAAGTTCATAGACAAGGAGGAGGAGAAATTAGTGAAGATTTGAAGTAAATCCTGACTGTTGATCATCAAGAGGTATGTGTCAATAGACTTCAGGTGAAATCACTTAGAAGGTGGGTGTGCAGAATTTGAAACTCCCAAATCCTGAAGAGATGAAGCGATTCACGGTCACTGATCTATGGGAGACACGCGTCAACAGATCATCAACTTCGGATGAACACGCTTAGGACATGAGTGTGCAGGAGTTGAAACTCATGAAGCATGAAGATACGAAGTGAATCATAGCTGTCTGATTCAGAAGGACACATGGAAGAAATTTGTGGACTCTGGGTAAATACCCAAAGTGAATCATAGTCATCTGATTCAGAAGGACATGTGGAAAAAATTCCTGGAATCCGGGTAAATACTCGAAGTAAATCACAGTCGTCTGATTCAGAAGGATACGCGACAAAAATTTGTGGACTACGAGTGAAGACCCGAAGTGAATCGTAGTCATCGATTTGTAGGAGACACACATCAATAGATCATGAACTCTAGATAAAATCATTATGGGATAAAGTGAATTTTGAGAGTTGAAAACTCTGAAGCCCGAATTGCTGAAGCAAATCACGACCATTGATTTGAAAGGGACATGAATCGATAGATCGTGAGGATCTGAGAAGGTGTGATCCAGAGAAAGGGAAGGAGAGGAGGCATATCTCAGTTTTCGATCAAGAGGCACCACCTGAGATCACAATATCAATAGTCATGTTGAATTGTGGGGATAGAAAGTGCTCGGACTTTAAAAATATGAGAGTGGGACGCAATCAAAACCATGGTATTGCAAAATGGGCACGTGATGATTGGTGGTGAATTGTGGGGAGAAAAGCGATGTGGTCTCAAACAACTTTTGGCCACCCCACAATCATGTGTTTATGTGAGGTCATAGCCTGAGGTCACATGTAGGAAGGGGCTAATGGAAAAAGAGCTAGCTCCTGAAATTTGATAGTTCAAGAGTGTCAAGGGAGAGGTTGTGGGTATCATAGGACTTGCACCAAAATCCGAAATATCCTATGTTTAATTACAAAGTGAGACCTTTAAGGTTCCAGAGAGTTGATTTGGCTCATAGAATCGAAGATCCTTGATCGAGAGGTTGCGTAGCCCGAAGGAGAGTAGGGGGGTTGCATCGTAATGTTGTGAAAGAAATGACAAAGGTAACCACAAAACCACTTTGGAAGCTAGGATCTAGCCCTGCCATCTTTAAAGAGGGATCTCTTTGTAATATTTAGATTTGTTTATATTAAAATATTAGGCTAGTTATGATAGTTCAAGATTTTTTTGTTTGATTTGAATAGTTTGGTTGGAAAATGTAGTCACAGTTTTGAATTGATCAAATACAAGGTTTAACAGGAAAATATTGTAGGGAAGGGTAGGAAAATTCACTGGATCCTCAAATATTTATGAATAGAGAAATAACCTTCTAGAAGATTTAACCATTTTTCTAGGGCATCCGCATCTATCTGTCCTTCAAAGATGGGAATATAAAAATTAACTTGCACCTTGAAAGGCAAGGTGCCTCCAAAGTGGTTGCTTGATGAATATGTGTCTATTCTTATCGACAAGTTTTGAAGGATGTGGAAAAAATTCTCCATCATGTCATCCCTCTGTCCCATGAGAGCTTACTCAAGCAACAAATTAATAGAATTGTCTTCCTTGTCGTTTTCCTTTTCTTCCACCATGGAGGGTTTCCATGGTGTGCGAGAGTGATTGTCCTCAAGAGAGACAATCTCAAGACCCAACCTACTATAATCGAACCTCATCGGGGACATGCACTAAAAAATGATCAAGAGAAGCTTGCTCTGATACCACCAATCTGGATTATTTTTGGCATGAAATGAGAGTAGAGATATAATAAAGCAATGTACAAAGATATCTCAGATATCTAATAAATAACAGAAATGTATCAGAGATACAACCATAAACCCTCCTTGTCTCCGACTGAGATAGACACTTGTATAACATACAAGGGACACACTTTTCAACTAAACTTCTTAAGTTGTAACACCAATATATGTCTAACTGAGACTGGATTCTAAATTCCTTGCAAATATCTTTCTTTACCTTTTTCATTTTCACATTCCAAATGTTTCTCATGGAAATTCATTTTTTCCTTATGGGAAGCTAGCCAATCCATGCCTAACAACAGGTCATATGATCCTAAAGGTAGGATATTCAAGTCTGCTTGTGTACACGGTCCACTTATCTCAAATGGACATGCTTTTATGACGTCAACCACTTTTCTCTTAGTTCTTGTGGCTAATTGGACTAACCAATCCTTTGCATGTTTCTTCCTCTCTAAGGCACATACTTAAAAAACTAGTGGTGAGTCACAACTAAGATTAGATCCAGATTCAACTAATATAGAAACAGGTATTTTTTCAATTATACCTTCTGTTAGCGATATTTCTTGTAGGGGGGGTTAGAATGCAAAAGAATGGGTTAAAAACCCACTTGTCCTAAGTTTGGAACACAAGCGCGCCTGTGGTAAACGACAAGCGGATCTGGACGACAAAAATTGAAGCGCCCAGATCAACGGTGCTCAGGCGATTCCAGACCCCCCCCGCCTTTCTACCTTTAAGGGGAGAGGGGGGTCCAGAATCCAGGGTGCATCTCTTTGACAGCTGAGATTAATGCGCCTGAAACAACGATGCGCGAGGCGATTCCGGACCCTCCCCGCCTTTCTACCTTTAAGCGGAGGGGGGGGGTCCGGAATCAGGCACACATCTTCTTGACAGCCGAGATCAACTTGCCCAAATCAATGGCACTCAGAATATCCCATCCTTCTCAGTTGCTCTGTTCTTAACCAACGTGGGCCCCCCTTCCCCGTCATGTAACCTTCTGTGCCTCCTGCTCTCTTCCTGGCTGTGCGATGAGGTTCGCGCCCTTTAAACCCTTCCTCATCCTCCGACATCTATCCATATCCCCCCCTCCTGGTCCATGTGGTCCTTCTCCCATATAATCATCCACTCATTGACTGCCATGTGTCCTGCTCTTTCCACGTCAGTCTCTTGCTAAAAGCAAGCCCATCCTATCTTGTCTCCTACCCCCTTCCGCCTGTTTTCCTCCGCCATGTGTTTTCCTCTGAAATCCCTCTCACACCTCGTCACTTCATACCACACCCTCATGAGGCTGGCGCCACCACTCCTATTATGCGTCCTATCCTTCGCGCTGGCCAGCATGCCTTCTCATCGGGCCGTCCAGCTGATCCAGGTGGCCACACGAAGGGCCCTCCACGTCCCCAAGGTGCCGAGTTGGCCGGACCATCCTCAACCCCAAGGAAGCAGTTATTGAGGCGGTTGGTGGTGGTTAGACATCGTCTCCACCATAATGGGAAAGTCCGGTGACAAATTAAAGGCACGTCGTTTCGCCTATGGAGCTGTCAGAAGTTCGATTGCGTCCGCCGTTGGTGCACGATTATTCAAAGATTGTAGGTGCAGATTGTCAGAAGCCATGCAGACGCAATGTGTTTAATGCGACGTCTCATTTTTGTTGTTGTTGTTGTTTTGAGTATATGTAGGCATTTTCTCCATTTTTGTATCTATCGATGGTAGAGCGAAGCTCCCGACTGTAAAGTTTTAACAACCATTCTGGTTTCCTAGTTATGCATCTGTGTCTGAGACTTCTTGTTTTATGACAAACAGTTTTCCTTTTCCATCTATGTTTCATCTCATGCCAGAGAGTTCATGATCGAATGCTTCATATGAATTGGTGCAGTTATGCTATGATAAATGATTTATTATTGCATTGTTGTTTTCTTTGGTTTCCTGCATTTGGGTGTAAGAAGATATTTCTTTCAGATGCCTTCTCTCATATTCTGTTAGAATACGGATGTTTGAACAGTCCCCTGCACTCTTCTCATGCAAAGTATTCCACCTACTCACCCTTATTACAACTCACTGTTTGAAGTTTATCTAATACCTCATTCGCCTATGCATGCCTGGCCTAGTTTCAGAGTTGAGATGATATTGTTCTGAGTTTTCTTCCATTTGATCATCCCTTTAAACAAATCGTGACATTAAACTGATGGGTGTCAGGCTCAACTCCTACAAGAAATCTAGGAGTGACTTCTGACGCCAACAGTTCTGGCGTCGTTGCCGGGGACGAAGTTGGATATTTTCCCCGGGATTGAATGACAAAGACTAGCTGATTCTGAAGGTGCATCAGATATTAGAACCTGAAGATTGCTATTGTGCACCTGGTGACTCCATTGTGACGAATCCGTTGGGAAGAACCTGTTCTATTTAGCCGTGGCTTTCAGAGGCAGACACACGCGGTCTCATCCACAGCTGCCTCTAGCTACACCTGAAGCTGATCCAGAGGTGGTCCTCAGAAGAGGGAAGAGCTCTGCAAAAGAAGTTTTCATTACCGAAACAGGTAATACACCATCCCTTTCTGTGAGAACTCCTTTTTCTCCTCCTCAGTTTCTTAATAGACCTCCTTCAGAGGTTTCTCGTTTCTTAAATTTTGGGAGTGTTCCTGCTGAGTTTTCCCCTCCTGGTCTGGGATTGGAGGGAGAAAGTCTTGTCACTCCCCTCTCCTCTGAAGCTGTTCCTTGGCGTAGACCTGGAACTATAGAATATTTCCTCACTCCTGCACAAAGCAAAGCACCTGCTGACTTGAGCTCATTAGCTTTCTCCCTGAATCCTCTCTTGTTTCCCACTCCTCTTCGAGACTCATTCCCAGTAGCCCCTTCACGAACTCCTTCTCCTCCAAGTTATCCTCCACCTAATATCCCTATGGCTGGTGCTATTCCCCCTCTGAATAGAATGGACACCATAGTCACTGCTAGATATGCTCCTTTAATCCTACCCCATCCTATGAATCCTCTCCCTGCTGGAGATTACTTGAAATACATGCCCAAGTTCACTGGGGAAGGAGACATAAATGTGGAGGAGCACTTGGTTGCTTTCTACAGTTATGAAGACAACCTAAACATTGAATATGAAGATGTCTGGATGAGAGTCTTCATCCAGAGCCTGGATGGCGAGGTTAGGAAATGGTTTAGAGGATTGGCCCCCGGATCTATTGCTGGAATTGAAGCCCTAGATAATGTTTTCTTGAGGCAGTGGGGAGACAGGAAGGATTTCATGTATTACATGACAGAGTTTGGGTCCCTGAAGAAAATGGAAGGAGAGTTTGTCTCTGACTTCTCCAAAAGATTCAATAAAATGTATAATAAGATTCCTGCCGAAGTAAATCCCTCAGAAGCCTCTGCCCAGATTTCCTATGCTGGTGCGTTCGACCCTGATTTTTGTCTCTTATTGAGAGAAAGAAGAGCCACCTCCTTGGCTCAAATGAAAGATGCGGATGTAGAGGTGGAATCCAATATATTGGCAGCTGACAGACTGAGGAACAAGGCCGACGCAGATAGAAGAAAGGGAAAATCCGAAGCCTCAACTTCTGGCACATTGGTGCCCCACCCTCAGGTGGATGAATTGACCAGGATGGTGAAGTCTCTGTCTGCAGAGATGGAGAGGATAAGGGTGGAAGGGAGACAAGCATACAAAGGTCCCCAAAATGCCGAAAAGGGAGGAGGTTTCAAAAGACCAAATAATTCCCCCCCCCCCGAATGTACAAAAAGAAAGAGGAAGAGATAGAGAAGACCAAATAATTCAGGCCCCTTTTCAGAACAATTTTGTGGCCGAAGATGAAGAAGGGGAAACAGACAAATTTGAACCTGAAATCCATTGTTTTGGAGATACTTCTCCTTTTCCTCATCTCACTCAATCAGCATACAAGGAGTCTCTCATGAACAATCAGCTAAATGAATTGAGCACAGGAGACAATGTTGGTGGTGGCCGAGGCAGGTACAACCTGAGGTCCGACAAAAAGACTGCAACACCTAATGTTCCTGAGCAGTCCGCTAGAACAGAGAAGCCTGCTAATGAAGTAGCAGATAGTCACAGAGGTAAGAAGCCTCAACCCCTCCCTCCCATTGTCCACAATCATGTTCCTGAAATAAGAGAAATTCCAAAGCTTACATCTTCTTTTAATTTCGAGCATGAGATTCAAAAGATCAGAATCCCTGTGCCCCTCACCGAGCTAATCAAACATGAAGAATTCAAAAAATGATTCTCTGATCTTTTGAAATATGAAGCCTCATGCCCTCCTACAGACTTCATAAACCTCCAAGATGAAAGACCAGCAGTTTTCCTAGGCCCCATGGTAGAAGACAGAGATGATTCATCCCCTCCCTTCTACACCTCCCTGAACATACATGACAAAGTGCTGCACAACTTCTTGATGGATTCAGGGGCTTCTCACAACCTCATGCCCAAAACTGTCATGGAAGAATTAGGATTGGAAGTCACCCGAGCCTATCATTACCTATATTCTTTTGACTCTAGGAGAGTTCAGTGTCTTGGAGTTATCAAGGACCTGGTGGTTTCTTTGTTTCAGCTGCCCATGAAAAGTATGGTCATGGATATTGTGGTAGCTGACGTTCCCCCCAAGTTTGGCATGCTATTGTCAAGGTGTTGGATTAAGTGGCTTGGGGTAACGTTACAAATGGATCTCACATATGCCACCATTCCATTCTTTGGAGGGGAACATAGGAGATTGTACAGAGAAGCCCAGCTAGCCTACATTGTCAGTGATGAAACGAACCCCACTAATCACCCCATCTTTGCACTTGACACTGACTTAGGGTCTAGTTTGTTACAGGTCACTGAGGCTCCTGAGTCCCCTTTACAGATCAGAAAACAACCCATTCTTAATCGGGAGATGCCCCCTCCAACTACCTCTGTTTGGAAAATTTTCTGTGATGGGGATTCCTCCAGTATAGGAGAAGGTGACAGAGTAGTATTCATATCACCCTATCAAGAGACCACACACCTGTCATATAAGTTGGAATTTGACACCACCAACAACGTGGCAAAGTATGAAGCTCTTGTTCTGGGTATGAGGGCTGCGAAGGAAATGGGAATTAATGAGATAGAAATATTTGGAGATGTTGAGTTGATTATCCAGCAGGTCAGAAATGCCTACCGTGCTAAAAACCCCCGGCTCAAGAATTACAGAAATGTGGTATGGGACTTAGTTTATAATTTCTTCTTGGCTTTTAACATTTCTTTCATTCCAAGGGAGGAAAATGCTTCGGCCAACTTTTTAGCGGTCATAGCTAGTTTTCTTGAGGTTCCCACGTTGCCCACTGTCAGATCCGATGTTGAAATAAAATATAGACCCTCTGTACCGGACAATGTCAAACATTGGAAGGTATTTGAAAATGATCAGGAGATCGAAAAGTTTCTTCAATCCATTGATGACTTTTCTTCATTGCACATAGATGAGGATCCTGACATTGGAGGAGAACCTGACCATCACCCTGGAGAGTTTTTGAATAAAATTGCTGACAACCAGATTATTCAGCTACCAAGCAATCACATACCGAAAGGACTAATCCCATTAGAAAGGTTGTTCGATGGGAATGATGTGGCAGTAAAGGGTAGAGTTTCAGGTGAAGAGGCTGACATAGCTGAGTGAAACATAGGCACACCGGAGGAGCCTAAGTTTGTCAAATTGTCAAGGAATTTGACCAAGGAGTAGAGGGCCGAATATACTAAGTTGCTGAGGGAGTTTGCTGATGTGTCCGCATAGACCTACGAAGACCTCAAAACATACGACACATCAGTCATTGAGCACAAGATCCCACTGAAAGAAGAGGCTAGGCCATTCAAGCAGAAGCTAAGATATATAAATCCCATGCTGCTACCTGTCATGGAGAAAGAAGTGAAGAAGCTGCTAGATGCCCAAATCATTGTCCCCTTGAGATATTCCGACTGGGTGGCCAATTTGGTCCCAATAAGGAAGAAAAGTGGCGAAATCAGACTCTGTGTTGATTTCAGAAATATGAACAGGAGCTCAAGGAAAGATAATTATCCCCTGCCCAACATGGAGCACATATTGCGAAAGGTCACCGGTGCTTCCAGAATATCCATGATTGATGGTTTCTCTGGATACAATCAGATATCAGTCATGCCTGAGGATCGAGAAAAGACAGCCTCCACCACTCCTTGGGGCACATTCATGTATGCCAAAATTCCTTTTGGGTTGATGAATGTGGGAGCCACATTCCAGCGAGCCATGGACATAGCCTTCATCAGGGAAAAATATAGGTTTGTGGTGATTTACCTAGATGACATAACAGTCTTCTCCAAGACTGATAAAGAGCATCGCTTCCACTTGAAGAAGGTTTTCCTGAAGTGTCGGAGATATCGCCTATCTTTAAACCCCAAGAAATCATTGTTTTCTATGAAGGAGGGGAAGCTATTGGGCCATATAGTATCAGTAGAGGGGGTGAGAATTGATCCTAGCAGGGTGGAAGAAATTCAGACCCTGTCACTCCCCAGGTCTAAGAAAGAGGTTCAGGCATTTTTGGGGAAGATTAATTTTCTGAGGAGATTCGTCTCAAATTTTGCTGAGCTGGTGAAACACATCACAACCATGCTCAGAAAGGGAAATGAAGTAAAATGGACCACTGAACCCAGGGAATCATTTTCCCAAATAAATAAGGCGTTGACTGAAGCACCTGTGCTAATCAGTCCCGATTATTCCAAAGACTTTCTGATATTTTCTTTTTCTTCTTGTGATACAGTAGCAACAGTTCTATTGCAGAAAAATGATCGAGGGAAAGAGCAGCCTATTGCTTTCTACAGCAAGGCATTGAGAGATGCAGAACTCCAGTATGAGATCATGGAGAAGCAGGCCTATGCCCTGGTGAAGGCTCTTAAAGCTTTCAGAGTCTATGTCTTGCACTCAAAAATCACTGCATATGTCCCTTCAACCTCTGTGAAGGACATTCTTATACAGCCTGAAATAGACGGGAGGAGAGGTAAATGGATCGCCAAGATCCTAGAATATGATCTGGAGATTAAGCCCACTAAGTTGATAAAGGGGCAGGGTTTGGCCAAGCTGCTGGCTAAATCCAACTGCAAGGCCTTGGGAACTAACTTCATCAATGAGCAAGCTGAGCCATCCAACAATCATTTCCAGGGTTCCCTATCACTAGCATCATGTCCCTGGTACAAGGATATCTTGTACTTTCTGCAAGAATTAAAGCCCCCTGATGGATTGGGAAAAAGTAAGGCCAGAGCTTTAAAACTCAAAGCGGTCAGATATTGCCTCGTTGACCAAGCCTTGTATTGGAAAGACCCTCTGGGGGTGTTACTAAGATGTCTGGACCCGCAACAAGCCCAGAAAGTTATGCTCGATTTCCATAGCGGTCTCTGTGGAGGTCATCATTTTTGGAAGACCACAACTCACAAGATCCTCCGAGTTGGATATTACTGGCCCACCTTATTTCCTGATGTCTGTAGGGAAATCAGAGCTTGCATCAAATGCCAAAAGTTCTTAAGAAAGCAACAGCTGAAATCTCTGTCATTAAAGCCTATAGTAGTTTCAGCACCCTTTCAGCAGTGGGGGTTGGACTTTATCGGAGAAATTCATCCTCCCTCAAGCAGCCAACACAGATGGATTCTGACTGCAACCAACTATTTCACCAAATGGATAGAAGCTGTCCCTACTAGAAGCACTTCTCACAAAGTGATTATCAGCTTCTTGGAAGATATCATAGCCAGGTTTGGTTTCCCTAGCAAAATTGTCACTGACAATGCCTCCCCCTTTCGGTCTGAGCCTTTGGTCAAGTTCTGTGAATAGTTCGAGATTTCACTTATTCACTCCACTCCCTATTATCCTCAAGGAAATGGACTGGCAAAGTCCTCAAATAAAATTCTGATCAAACTCATTAAAAATCTACTGGAGGACAATAAAAGGGCCTGGGACTCAAAGCTCAAATTCTCCCTTTGGGTTGATCGGGTAACAAACAAAACATCCCTGGGCATCTCACCTTTCCAACTTGTTTATGGAATAGAGGTTGTTTTCCCCACTCAGCTCGCCTTATCTGTGGCAAATTTCCTCTAGGACTTTGAAGGAGAACCTAACCATGTGGTCAGAAGGATTCATCAGATGGTGTAAGTGCAGAAGGTCAGAGACCAGGTCATGAACAGGGCCTACAATCATCAGCATAAGATCAAGAAGGATTTTGAAAGGAAGAGAAAAAAGAAAGAATTCAAGCAGGGTGACCTGGTGCTCAAATGGGATGCACCCAGGCAGGAAAAGGGAAAACACAGTAAATTTGATGCCCTCTGGTTCGGGCCTTTCAATATCCTTGAAGTATTTTCAAACAACACTTACAGGTTGCAGGATCTGGAAGGCTAAGAAGTTTTAGTGGCCCAATAAATGGGCATTTCTTGAAAAAATGTTTTTTGTGAGCCGCAGTCGGCTCTTTTACCTTGTAAATATTGCTTTTGTTTTTGTTTTCAGTTTAATAAAGGACTCCATAACCCAACAGCAAGGCACTGAATCTGCAAAAGTGTTCTTAGAGCATCACAGGGACGACTCTATCCCCGTTGGAGCCGAATGTTAGCGATATTTCTTGTAGGGGGGGTTAGAATGCAAAAGAATGGGTTAAAAACCCACTTGTCCTAAGTTTGGAACGCAAGCACACCTGTGGTAAATGGCAAGCGGATCTGAACGACAGAAATCGAAGTGCCCAGATCAATGGCGCTCAGGCGATTTCGGACCCCCCATGCCTTTCTACCTTTAAGCGGAGGGGGGGGTTCCGGAATCCAAGGCCCATCTCTTTGACGACTGAGATTAACGCGCCTGGATCAACGGTGCGCGAGGAAATTCTGGACCCCCCCCACCTTTCTACCTTTAAGTGGAGGGGGGGGGTCTGGAATTGGGCACACATCTTCCCGACGGTCGAGATCAACGCGCCCGGATCAACGGTGCTCAGAAGATCCCATCCTTCTCAACTGCTATGTTCTTAACCAGCGTGGGTCCCCCTTCCCCGTCATGTAACCTTATGTGCCTCCTGCTCTCTTCCTGGCCGTGCGATGAGGTTCACGCCCTTTAAATCCTTCCTCATCCTCCGGCATATGTCCATCTCCCCCCCTCCTGGTTCGTGTGGTCCTTCTCCCATCTCATCATCCACTCATTGACTGCCATGTGTCCTGCTCTTTCCACGTCAGTCTCTTGCTAAAAGCAAGCCCATCCTATATCGTCTCCTACCCCCTTCCACCTGTTGTCCTCCGCCATGTGTTTTCCTCTGATATCCCTCTCACACCTCATCACTTCATACCACGCCCTCATGAGGCTAGCACCACCACTCCTATTATGCGTCCTATCCTTCGCGCTGGCCAGCATGCCTTCTCATCGGGCCGTTCAGCTGATCCAGGTGGCCACACAAAGGGCCCTCCACGTCCCCGAGGTGCCGAGTTGGCCGGACCGTCCTCAACCCCAAGAAAGCAGTTATTGAGGCGGTTGGTGGTGGTTAGACATCATCTCCTCCATAATGGGAAAGTCCAGTGACAAATTAAAGGCACGTCGTTTTGCCTACAAAGCTGTTAGAAGTCCGATTGCGTC
Organism: Picea engelmannii; assembly: GCA_009831015.1. Taxonomy (NCBI): domain Eukaryota; kingdom Viridiplantae; phylum Streptophyta; class Pinopsida; order Pinales; family Pinaceae; genus Picea; species Picea engelmannii. The sequence continues at coordinate 463,058 of ML787468.1, read as the reverse complement.
TACCGTTGGTGCATGATTATTCAAAGATTGCAGGCACAAATTGTCAGAAGCCATGTAGACGCAATGTGTTTAATGCGACGTCTCGGTTTTGTTGTTGTTGTTGTTTTGAGTATATGTAGGTGTTTTCGCCATTTTTGTATCTATCGATGGTAGAGCGAAGCTCCCGACTGTAAAGTTTTAACAACCATTCTGGTTTCCTAGTTATGCATCTGTGTCTGAGACTTCTTGTTTTATGACAAACAGTTTTCCTTTTCCATATATGTTTCATCTCATGCCAGAGAGTTCATGATCGAATGCTTCGTATGAATTAGCGCAGTTATGCTATGATAAATGATTTATTGTTGCATTGTTGTTTTCTTTGGTTTCCTGCATTTCGGTGTAAGAAGATCTTGCTTTCAGATGCCTTCTCTCATAGTCTGTTAGAATCTGGATGTTCGAACAGTCCCCTGCACTCTTCTCATGTAAAGTCTTCCACCTACTCACCCTTATTACAACTCATTGTTTGAAGTTTATCTAAGACCTCATTCGCCTATGCATGCCTGGCCTAGTTTCAGAGTTGAGGCGATATTGTTCTGAGTTTTCTTCCATTTGATCATCCCTTTAAACAAATCGTGACATTAAACTGATGGGTGTCAGGCTCAGCTCCTGCAAGCAATCCAGGAGTGACTTCTGATGCCAACACCTTCTAGCTTCACTACTAAATCCTATTGGTCTGCGTGTCGATTCTCCATGATTGCATACATTCTTGGCACACTTCTAGCCACATCATTAGATTTTGGTTGATTCCTGCACATGATAGACTTTCTTATTTTCATGTTGATTATGAAGAAAATCCCTCAATAGGTGTGGTTCTCCACATCCCCAGCATTGAAAAGGTACTTTCTTAGACTCCTCTTCTATTTCCCTTTCCTGTTTTGCTCACCTATTTCCACTATGAGATAGAAATTTATTTTGATGCACACTCCTGCTTTGTTGACCAAACTGTGCACCCTTCTTCGTATTCTTATATGGGAATGATCTGGATCCTTTTTTCTAAGGCATTCTCATGCCTCTTATCTTATGGTCCATAGAAGGCTATGTATTGTGCCTGGATTGATCATAACAACACTTGGCCTTCATTACATTGTTCTCCAATGTCTTTGGGTTATCAAATTAAATTCTATCCTGGTAGGATTGTGGAAATCCACTGAGAAAATGTTGCACTCTCACTTTCTCATCCTTGAGGTAAGGAACATACTTTAAAATATCCATAAACCTTTTGGAATAGGTATCCATGGTAAGTTGACCCAACTTATGCTGATGGAATTCCTTGATCTTGTCATCATAGTCTTTCTCCAATGGGTATGACTTTCTGAAGTACTTCTCAAACTACTTTTGGGCCAGTTTTCTTTCCTTCAATATGTTTATCTCCTTGAGATATTCCCACCATATGGAAGCTCCTCCATTCAGGTTGAATATGGAAATCCTTTCCTTGGTATTCTCGGAATAATTATGTACCTGAAAGTACTTCTTCAAACCCAATATCCAACCCTCAACTTCTTATCCTTTCTTGATTTCTCCATCGAAGGTAGGTGGTTTATCATTCTTGAATTCTTCAATCAAATAACTCTATGAATTTCTCTTTTTTCCCCTTGATATAGTAGATTTGATGTCATCATTGGACATCTCCTCGGAAGAAATATTCCCGCTGGATGACTTCATGGAAATGCTTCCACCATATTTACTCTTCTTAACATTCTGATGCTTTTTCTTGGAAGAAATCTTTCCCACATCACTGTGATCCAATCCATGATTTTATGCATCTGAACAGGTTTTCAACCTCTATGATTGTTGCATCTCTACATTACTAGGGCCTTGCTATGAATGCTTCTTAATTTTAGATAAGATTTGTAGTAGCACCACATCCATCTCTTCATGTTCATTTTGGGCTCTCATGTGCCTCTCATTATCTACCTTCAGTATTTTGATAGTGGATACTAAATTTGGAGGGGTTTCTCTATCCCTCCAACCATTAGATTCCTCATCTCTGAAGTGTGATGTGTATTCCATGCTACGATGCACCATCAAATTCTATTGGTGTTCCTATTCAGTACTTCCTACAAGATAAAACAGTGAAATATTTTTAGCCATTACATTTATCAACATAATAGCATACATTCTTTGCATAATAAAATCTTTATTAGACAATATTAAATTGTCTTGGTGATCCATTCAAGCCTAGATTTTGAACTCTTCTCTGATACCACTTTGTAACACACCGTACCCCCTAACCCACACGTAGGCTGGTGGGGCATCTAAAATCCTCTTCCTCGACTCAGATCATTTCTCTCTCTTAGTATCATAAATGGATTCTACTCACTGATATATTTATAACAATTGTTCCCATACTTAAAATTGAGCTCCGAATCGAAAGTTACTATCTTTTCAAGTTCTCTCGCTTATAGGTTTCAAATATTCCTTATTTCCATGTGGTATCCACATTCCACCCCTCCATTTATATAATCCGTGATCCAAGTGGATATTGGTGGCCACCCACCTCTTCCAACTGGCTCACATATAGTTTTCATTTTGGAAGTTTTTTTCTATATTTTTGGGTCCTAAACTTCCAAGGCCGTTTTGAGGCCCTAAAAAGTGTTTTTTGGGCTTGACACAATCACACTATAAAAAGAGTCAGAGTGGGATGGAAAAATGTGTATTTTTTAGATAGACCTTTCTAATGAGCTATCTTGTGCCTAAAACAAAGATCGTATGCAAAATTTACGACCCCAGGAAGTCGATGTACCAACTTACCCCATTGGCTCCCACATGACTGTTGGCACTTCATCTCCTAGGGTTAGGTTTTTGGATGTATATGGTTTTATGGTTACTTCTTGATGCTAAAAATGCCTAGAGGCCTCATTCTAATTTTCTTGAGCTAATGCATGTATCTGCCACACCTCTTCTCAGTGATTAGCTACCACCATTTGAGAAATATTGTTTCATTCTACATTTACAGTTTCAATAGATTTGTTTATTGAATAGAAGTTAAGTTTCGTTGTATCTCTATTATTTTTCAATGTATCTCTATTTAAATGTTATATATATATATATATATATATATATATATATGTGTGTGTTTCATTTTGTTCTTCTCATAAACCTAGATCAGTGGTATCAAAGCACTCTACTCTTCAATTGTTTCTCTGTGCATGTCCCCTATGAGGTGAGGGTATAAGTAGTTGGGACTCAAACTAATTGAGCCTTTGCAATATCAGCCACACTGAATCCGACGACTTCCCATGGGAGAAGAAAATAGATAAAATGGGGCAGGAGATCCCTTCAAACTTTTTCTCGAGGAATCCCTCACGCGACATAGCAATGAGATGATCAATAATTTTTCACAAATCCTTTGGTGACTGCCAATAGGCAATGCATCTTCCTCGAGCGGAGGCACTTCCCCCTCAAGGCACAGATAAATTTGCAAATGTTGTAGAAAAATGGTTAAACCTTATATAAGGGTATTTTTATGTCCATAACGTTTCTGATAGAGAAAAAATTATGTTTGTGCTCCTTAAGGTCATTCCCCATGTCAAATATTGGTGGGAGACTTTCTGTGAGAAAAAGGAAACAAATGAATCTACATTATTTGTATTTTCACCCACTTGGGGTTCTTTTAGGGATGTTATTAAGGAACAATACTACCCTTTTATAAGTTATGATGACTTATATACAATATGGACCACACTGCAGCAATAAAGTGACCAAACAATGCCAGAGTTCACCAATGTCTTCCATACATTACGCACCAAGCTAGGTATCAAATACTCTGAGAGCAATACAGTGCTCAAGTACCACGATGTCTTGCATAGATACATCCAAAAAAAAAATGGAGTTTCTATACATCTCATCCTTGGGCATGGCCTATCGATATGCTGTAAAAATCGAGTAGAAGATTAAACAAAAGACGCGATAGTTTGGGTCTGTGAACCCCTCACAACAGAAGTAGGGAAAAGGCATCCCCAACCCACAGAACAAAGTACATAGAGAAGATGGAAATCCTCAGGACAACCATGCTAAGCCACAAATAAAGAAGGACAATGGGAAATCAAAGAAAGAAACTCAAAAGTGGTGTGAGTTCCATCAGAGCCCTTAGAATAACACCGTTGAATGATGCTCAAAGAAGTCATTGTTGGCTGAGGTGAAAGCCTCTGAATTAGATGCAGGTTCTAACTCTGAGTTAGAAACAGAAAAATGGATATGGATCATTGATGCAGAACCCAGTGCCACCATTTCTACCACCAAGATATATCCCGATGAACCTGATGAAGGTGAGTGCCTCTTTCATTCATATATGTGGGTGAAGGATACTCCATTTCACTTCATCATTGATAGCGGTAGATAGAATAACCTTATCTCAACAGAGGTAATCAATTGGTTGGATCTGCGGAAAACAATGCACCCACAACTGTACATCATCGAATAGATCAACCAAGGGAGTGATCTCCACGTCAGCCAATAGTGTCGCCTGCTCTATAGCATCAAGCCCTTCAAAGATGAGGTATTGTGTAATGTCACCACTCTTGAAGTTTGTGATATCACCCCTATTGAATTTTGTGATGTTCTTTTGGGCCAACCTTATTTATGGAAATGTCATGTTGTATATGAAAATAGGCCTCATATTGTTATTATTACTTTGGGCAAGAAATTGTACAGGATACCCGAGGTAGTCCCACCTATTGCCATTTCCTTGATCTTCCAGGAAATGCAGGAAGGCCATTTCTCAGACTGAGAAGTTTGTCTTCTTCGTGATTCACACTCAAAGTGAATAGAAGGTTGTAGCCACATCCATGGTCTCCATGGAAGGTCCCTCAACATAGAAGAAGAAAGTGGATAAGGTCGAGAAAGAATACAAAGACATATTCTCCTCACCTAGTGGGGTACCTCTCCACTATCAGGTCAAGCATTCAATCGATCTTACGCCTGGAACACTGCTACCCAATGGGATAGTATATCGTCTCTCTTTATCAGAAAATGAGTAAAGCAAGCGTCAAATCCAAGAGATTGTCAAAAAGGGGAACATATGACCAAGATCATCACCTTATGGAAGCCTAATTGTGCTTGTGCATAAGAAAGATGGGACCTGGTGACTATGCATTGATTACTGGTCCCTAAATAAACTCATAGTCAGGATATGGTACCCAATTACCTAAATTGATGATCTCTTTGACCAGGTCAAGGGGGACAAATACTTCAGTAAGATTGATCTGAAGTCTAGCTACCATTAGGTCCCTATAGAGAAGACTGATGTATGGAAGATTTCCTTCAATTCCAAAGAAGGTATTTTTGAATGGTGGGTCATGCCCTTTGGCTTGACAAATTCCCCAACAACATTCATGAGGATGATGGATGATATATTGTGGCTTTCACCAATTATTTTGTGGTGGTGTATTTGGATGAAATCCTCATCTTCAATAAGAGTTGGGTGAAACACTTGCATCGTATTCAACAAGTTATGCACACTCTGCGACAACACAAGCTATATGAAAATTTGGAAAAATTCTCCTTCAGCATGAAAAGGGTCTAGTACCTAGGCTACATTGTTGATGAGAATGCGGTGCATGTCGATCCAACCAAGATCTAGGTCATTCATGATTGTCCAGCCTCAACCACACTCACTAATATTCAGAGCTTGTTAGGCCTTGCCAATTTCTATCGCAAGTTCGAGTTTGGATTCTCCCACATTGCATGGGCCCTTAGCTAAGTGAACAGAGGTGGTGGCAAGGAAAATTTTGTGTGGGTCCAGTCGCAACAGAAAAAAATCAATGATTTCAAGCATCACTTGTGCTTATCCATGGTGATCTCATTACCTAACCTGCAACAACCTTTTGAGATTGAGACAGATGCTTCAGACTATGTTGTGGGAATAGTTCTCACTCGACACAGATATCTTGTGACCTATCATAGTGAGACACTATAAGATATTGTCCATAAGTACCCCACTTAGAACAAAGAATTGTACTCCATTTTACAAGCCTGTCGCTAGTGGAGGCATTATATTCTCTGGAATGAGACATTCATTCACACTTATCATAAGTCTCTCCAGTTCATCCAAACACAAGGAAAATTGTAGAATGACTGCTATAAAAGTGGTCCACATACTTGTTTTAGTTCCATCTCAACATAAAGTATAATATAGGGAGCACCAACCACATTGTTGACTACCTCAGTCGACCTCCTTCTGTAGCACTAACCACATTGCTACACTCCTACGAACATGCGACCTCAGGATGGCCCCAAATCTACAAAAGAGATCCTGACTTTGCCACTACATACCATATGTTGCGAACACACATAGTTTTCATTGATTTCCATCCTTAGGATGAGTTTTTGTGCCACCTGGGACATCTCTATGTCCCATCAAGCGAGTGAGAGAAGTTTATTTGGGAATCTCACTACAGTTAGGCCAGAGGAAAATTTGGCATAGAAAAGATAGTGGGATTTTTGCAACAACATTTCTATTCGCTGAAACTTCGACATGATGTCAACAAGTATATCAGGTCCTGCACAGCCTGCGCCATTGCCAAACTATCCATTAAGAAACAAGGAATGTACATCCCTCTTCCTACTCCTGACAGGACATGGGAATCCATCTTCATGGACTACATGTCAGACCTTCCTTAAACCAAGCAGGCAAATGACAATGTTTTTGTGGTTGTTGATCGATTTTCCAAGATGGTGATTCTAGTCACCTGTAAGAAGAGTATCACAGTGGAGGCCACTTCCAAGCTCTTCCTCGAATGAATGTGGGTACATTTTTGGATACCATAAACCATCATCTCATATCAAGACAGTTGTTTCCTTAGCACATTTTGTTCGAGCCTCTAGTCACAGTTGGACACCAAGCTCACCAAATCCACTACCTTCCACCCCAAAATAGATGGCCAAATAGAGGTCGTCAATAGGATGATCGTGCATATATTGCACATTTATAATCACAATCATTTTCGAACATGGGATGTGACTCTTCCCTATGTTCAACAAATTTAAAATAGAACCATACATAGCTCAACTGGCCACAACCCCTTTCAGGTGGGTTGGGATTTCAACCATTGGTTCCCATGGATGTTGCATTGTCCCTTGCATCCACACAGGTAGAACCATCCCATGCTCAAACTGAAGCCATCAAAGCCACTTGGTTCATTGAATTAATCCAACAAATCCACTAATAGCTTTAGGATATTTTGCAAAAGTCTAATTCCAAGTATAAGTAACACCATGATCAACATCGGGTGACACACAAGTTTCAAGTGGGAGCTAAAGTTTGGTTTCACTTGTAAAAAGAATGCCTTACATGACCCCATCAAAAACTTCATCAACTCTACTATGGACCTTACACCATCACCAAGGCTATGGGTGACAATTATTTTGAGCACAATATTCCCCCCTTCCATGGCTTGCACTGAGTAATTAATGTGGACCTCCTTTGACCATACTTTCCACCATTATTGGACACCTAAGAGATAGTCAAACAATCGACATTGAAACAGATCAACCTTGACTACATGGAACATGCATCCACTGATCATATCATGGACACACAGGTCAAGGGAACTCACCAAAAAAAGCTTCATCTTTATCGGGTTGTCAAAGTGGGGCAGCTCTTGCACCAATGCAAGTGACTCACTCGGGGCCAAATTCAGTAGAAATTTCCTGATCTGATAGGGGAGATTAATGAAATGGATACCATTGATTCCTATGAAGGGGGGGGATTGATCCAGGTGGATATTGGTGGCCACCCACCTCTTCCAACTATCTCACATATAGTTTTCATCTTGGAAGGTTTTTTCTATCTTTTTAGGTCCTAAACGTTTGAGGTCATTTTGAGGCCCTAAACAACATTTTTTGGGATCGCCTTAGTCACATTAAAAATGGAATTAGATTTTTATGGAAAAATGTGTATTACTCATATAGAAATTTCCAATGGGCTATCATGCACCTAAAATGAAGATCACATGAAAACGTTACGACCTCAAGAAGTTGATGTACCAACTTACCCCATCGGGGCCCACATGACTTTTGGCGCTTCATCTCCTAAGGTTAGTTTTTTGGATGTGTAGGGTTTTCTGATTATTTATTGATGCTAAAAATGCCTGGAGGCCTCATTGTAATGTGCTCAGGTGAATGTGCATAGCCTCCACATCTCTTCTTAGAGATTAGCTACCACCATTCGAGCAAGATTGTTTCATTCTGTATTCTACACTTTCAACATATTTATTTATTGAATAGAAGTTAAGTTTTGTTGTATATTTGTTATTGTTCACTGTATCTATGTTTTAATGTTATATATATGTGTTTCATTTTGTTCCTCTCATAAACCCGGATCAATCCAACATGAAATTGAGTTAAAATCTTGTGTAGCACTTGCCACCTAGCCCATCAATCCTTCCAGGGTAACATATCTGATCATCAAGGCCGACCTTCATCGTCATTGGGATTTTACTCCTTAGGAGTTATGAGTTAACCCAACCAACACATTCCGACGATGAAATATCTTGTGTTTCAATTCTAGATATGATGATTCTCGATCTTCAACATCTATGGCTCTGATTACATTGGAGTCTCTGACTCGCACGATGAATAATGTCTGCTACTTTGACCTTTTACAAGATGAACATGTGGGGTCCACATAGTTTCATGGATGAGATCTCATCTCTCTTCTATAAATTCTAACCTTGTACAATGTCTACTGTAAACAAATATTCAGAAAAGATACAATGGAAAATACAAACATTACATAGAGATTTTTCCCTTGGAAACCCAAACCGGGAAAACCAACATATATTATATTCATTCATTGTGTTACATTGTTTACAATACAATATACATATAGGATCCAGCGACATCTAAAACCCTAATCCAATGACCTGGATCAATCCAAAACCCTAATTCCTTAACTGGAAATAGAAAACCATCAGCAAAAGCCATGTGCCTAAAAAACCACCTAAATACATGACACGTTTCCTGAGGTAGGTGTCACATTTCCCAAGGAAAAATTCACATTTCCTGCTTACTACTCATGCAAAGAATATAACACATACCCAACATTTTCCCACTTGTTGTTTTCTTTGCATATAGGGGGTTACAGGGTTACATAGTCAAAAATCCAGGGCAACAATGCCCATGGATCCTCTACAACAAGAGAACTTCTCAGTGCTCACATATTTTGTTAATGAGTCTGCAACATTCTTCAAAGTTTCCACCTTCATCAGTGATACTTTTTTTTCTTCAATCATGTCTCTCACAAAGTGATATTGAACATCAATGTGCTTTGTCTTTGAATGATAAGCAAGGTTCTTCACCATAGAAATTGCACTCTGACTGTCACACTCTATCCTTACATCTTGTTGTACCAACCCAATACCTGAATACAATCTTTGTAACCATACTGCTTCCTTACTTTCATGAGTGGCTTCCATGTATTCAGATTCTGTAGTTGAAAGTGTCACTATAGCCTGTCTTTTGCTCATCCAACTTATTGCTCCTCCAAACAGGTTAAACACATACCCTCTTGTAAATATCCTACGATCCAAATCTCCAACCCAGTCTGCATCCACAAATCCATGTATATCGACCACTATGTCCAAACCCAGTCTTCCTTCGTAGCACAATTCATAGCTAGCAGTGCCACGCAAATACCTAAAAACCCTTTTTACTGTTGTCCAATGCTCCTTCTCTGGTTTTGACATATACCTGCTCAAAACTCCCACTGCATGTGCAATGTCCAGTCTAGTACAAACCATTGCATACATCAAAATGCTAATTGCACTCGCATATGGAACATGAGACATGTTCTCTTCTTCTTCATGTGTCTTGGAAAACTGATCCACAGATAACTTTACACCAACAGGAATAGGAACCTTGACCGATTTACATTCCTACATATTAAACCTCTGTAACCTTGTCTCGACATGTTTTCTCTGATTTAACTAGAGTTTCCTCTTTTTTCAATCTCTTTTAATTTCCATGCCCAAAATGAAATTTGAAGCACCAAGATCCTTCATGTCAAATTTAGAGGACAACTGAGTTTTCACATCCTGGATAATCTCCTTGTTGTTTCCTATCAGCAACATGTCATCCACATACAAGACCAAATAAATCAAATGAGCACCATTTAATTTAGAATACACACAGTGATCCTCTTTGCTTCTTGTGAAGCCAAGTCCCAACATATAAGTATCAAATTTTTGATACCACATCCTTGGTGATTGTTTTAAACCATACAGGGACATTTTTAGCGTGCATACCAGCTCCTTCTTTCCTTTCACATCATAACCTTCTGGTTGCTTCATAAATATTTCTTCTTCCAAATCCCCATGCAGGAATGTTGTCTTCACATCCATCTGTTCTACTTCAAAATCAAATGCAACAACAATAGATAACAGAAATCTTATAGAGGTTAACTTGGCAACAGGAGAAAAAATATCACCAAAATCAATTCCCTCAACCTGGTAATAAACCTTTGCTACTAATCGAGCTTTGTATTTCTCCACTTTTCCTTCTGCATTCAGATTATTTTTAAATACCCATTTGCTTCCAATGGGATTTCTTCCAATTGGAAACTCCACTAGATCCCAAGCCTCATTCTTATCCAAAGATGTCATTTCTTCTTCCACGACCCTTTTCCAGAGATTTCCATCCTCTGAATCCACTGCCTCCCTGATAGTTATAGGATCATCGTCAGCAATAGACAAATCAAAATTTGAATGAAAATCAGATGGACTATACCTTTCTGGTAGCCTTCTTTCTCGATTTGATCTCCTCAATACTGAAGCATGAGGATCTTCTTCTTCTGATTCATGTTCTTATGTAGAGTCTGCTTCATCATCCTTTAAATCAAACTCCATCTTCTCTGGTTCTTCCTTACATAGTAGGACTTCCTGTTTAAAAACATCCTTCATTTCTCTAAATACCACATATCGGCTATACACTACCTTCTTAGTTTCTGGGTCCCAAATATTATAACCTTTGAGACTATCTTTATATCCAATAAAGATACATTTTTCAGCCTTCTTATCCAGCTTACTCATGTTTTCCTTTGGAACATGAACATATGCATCACAGCCAAATACCTTAAGATGTGTGAGAGAAGGTTTCTTACTAGTCCATACCTCTTATGGAGTCTTGTCACCCAACGCTAATGAGGGTGATCTGTTGACCAGATAACATGCAGTACCCACTGCCTCTGCCCATAATTCTTTCCTTAACCCGACACCACTGAGCATGCACCTTGATTTTTCCATCAGCATCCTATTCATCCTTTCTACAAATCCATTCTGCTAAGGTGTATATGGAGTAGTATTCTTCCTTGCCATACCGTACTTCTTATAGAATTCTTTAAATTCATTCCCGCACAACTCTCTGCCATTATCTATTCTCAACACCTTAATTCTTTTCTCTGTTTGATTCTCAACAAGAGCCTTAAACTCTTTAAACTTGTCAAAGACTTCAGATTTCTTCCTGAGGAAATATATACAAGTTTTCCTCGAGAAGTCATCTATAAATGAGACATAATACACAAATTTTCCCAATGATGGGACCAACACAGGTCCAAAAACATCACTACGAACTAGTTGTAAAATTCCTTCTGCCCTTGTTGCACCAGAGAAGAATCTTACCCGATTCTGCTTCCCATATAGACAATGTTCACATAAATCAAAATCCAGAGAGCAGTTAGACATACCTTCAACCATACCTTTACCATGTAGTATTCGAAGACCCTTCTCTCCGATATGCCCTAGTCTTTGATGCCAAAACATAACCTTTCTCCAGAGACTATAGGAGTTATTTCTTCTTCAACTCCAATATTAGGAACATTGGAGCTATCACACCCATCACTAATAGTGCTTCCTATCAGCTTATATAGAGTTCCAAACTGAACTCCCTTCATCAATACCATTGTTCCTCGAACCATCCTGCAAGTTCCATTTTAAAAAATTGTTTTTATCCCTACATCTTCCATTTTGCTTACATAAATCAAATTTATGGCCATACCTGGGATGTGTAGAACACCAGGAAGTTTTCTAAGCCTTCCATATATGAGTCTCAACTTGACCCCTCCTCTTCCTATGATTCTGGTTGCCGAATCATTACCTAAGAAAACATTACCTCCATCATACTTTTCATATCCACAGAACCACTCCCTATGGGGAGTCATATGAAAAGATGCACTAGAGTCAATCAAACATGCCTCATGATCTGCATGTGTGCTTGAGGAGGCCAAGTACACATCCCCTCCTTCTTCCTTGGAGGTATTTTCTTTTGTAGAAGAAGATTCTTCAGATCCCTTCTTTTTCTCAAATTTGGATCTACACTGCTTCTTGTAGTGCCCTTCTTTTTCACACCTCCAACATACCCTTACAAACTTTCTAGGAGATTTAGATCTGTTGGTTGTGGAGCCTGATTATCTTCCTGATTCAGAGGTCTTTTACTTTCAACCCTGTTTATACCCCATGAAGTATTTACACCCCAGAAGTATGTACACTCTTCCACGTGGGGGAGTGCAGAGGGTGGTTACCCCCTCTGCGAGGTTCGGGGGGGCTATCCACCTGGCTGGGGGGTCTGGGGGAAAGCGAGCCCCTAGCGGGAGTTCGGGGACGAAGCCCCCGAAGGAAAAATTTCCTTGTAAATGTATATTGTAATTTCATTGTAAATCTGGATCATTCATTATAAGGTCACAGATCTAACGATAGAGATTATGTTAGGGTTTTTTTCCCTAGAAGGCAACCCTCTTTTATGAGGTAAATGTATTATAGCTATGGATGATGGAGAATATTGTATTCTGAGATAGGATACTGTGAGAGAAATAAGAGGAAGTTACAGCGAGTTCTGTTGTAGGTTGTATCCCTTCATATGCTGGATAATAATAAAGGAAGGACCTGGCAATTTCTCTGGTGGACATAGCCCACACTAGGTGAACCACGTAAATCTGCGTCTCTATTGTATTGTGCATCTTTTTTGTTTTGTTTCCACATTTGTTTTATTTTATCACTCCATGGTCCTGTTTTTCTAACAACTGGTATCAGAGCGAAAGGTAACTCGTAGGAAAAGAGGGTTCCTGGTTTGAGTGGGAGCAATGTCGGAAGATGGAAAGTTTAGGGTCGAGAAATTTAAAGGCCAAAACTACCAGTTATGGAAGATGCAGATGTAAGACTATTTATATCAAAAGTCTCTATTCCTACCATTGGCCGGAATAGAAAATAAGCCTGTGGCTACGAAGGATGAAGTGTTATCACTAAAATTTCGTCCGCAAATGGTTACAAGAATTCAGCATCGTCAAACAGTTATGAAGTCATCCATGGACCTGAATTAACAAAAAATCATTCACAAAGGGTCAAAACTATACAAATAGTGAAAAAATTGAAGGGTGCTATGAAGACACTGGGTGCACGTGCACATGCGTGAAACAGAAACGCAAGATTCGTGCACATGCGCACGATGCGCGATTGTTGTCGCAAAAATCCACGCACCTGAGAAATGGCGCATTTATGAGAGTGGTCGGCTTCCCACCCACTTCTGGTTCTTCTTCTAAGTTGATTTGACACTCAAATCTGGATGGGATTCGACTAGGTGGCTGGTTAAAGACCTAGAAATGCCCTAATTAACCTCTTTACACACTACAAACTAGTTGGACAATAACTCAAAGGAATGCTATAAAAAGGCCATGGATACACTTCATTTTTCAAGGAATTCAAAGCAAAGTTATGATGCCATTATTCTCTTGAGGACTCTTCTATCCTTGCCAAGAGTATACTTGCATCATTGCATTGGGAAATCCATCTCACCCCTTGAGTGGATTAGCAAAGAATTCTTTCACCATTTTCATTTTCTTTTTCAAAAGTTGTAAGAAGAGCTTACTTGTGGGGGTCCAAGAGCCCTCCCTTGGAGGAAGAAGGGACTCATAGTCCCCTTGCTTCTCGATGTTTTCTTTCACTAATATCAGCCTTATCATTGGTGACATGGGTCTCATTGTTTCTTTTGTCCTTATGTCCCTATGTTTATAAATTTAGTTGTTGTTTTATTTCTTAGTTTAATTCTTAGTTATTGTTTTATTTTTCTTTCTCTAACCCTTTTCCTTGCAGTTGTTCTACTTAGCAAACCCAACTAAGTTGGTAATCACCTCTATTTTTCTCACTAAGGTGACAAAAGAGGCGCAACAGATTGGTGACTCCATCAGGGAAAGGTATCAATTTCCTACCCCATTTGGGTTTTTCTAGATCTTCTTTTGGTTTATTTAACTTGCAGGTGCACTAACCGGCCTAAGCCAACCTGCTAATCATCCAATTCCAAGTTGAATTGGGAGAATTCCATCCAGAATTTTCATTCACGGCCATGTGTCACCTGTGTGCGGGTTTTTAGGCCCACAGACGCGCATCGTGAACACATGCGCTCAAGTCACAGTTCTTTTCTGTGCACGTGCGCTCATTAACTCTTTCAAGTCTGCGCACATGCGCTCTGTGCACCTCTGTCTCCACTGAGATCCACGCATCTTTGAACAAATTCATATTGTAAAGTTGTTGAGATGTGGGGAAGGCCATTAGCATGTGATTAAAAATGATTTCAAGCATGTTTTAAAGCTGCACCACACTTAGTCCCCTCTTCATATAAAGGGGTTAGTCAAAACACATAGGCACTTAGGGGGTTAAAATCAATTTCCTCTTTTGCTTTCATTTTCACCACATGGATGGCTTGTTTTGACTCAAAATATAAGTTGGAA
>ML787468.1:431884-448256 GCA_009831015.1 Picea engelmannii | reverse complement strand
AGCTGCACCACACTTAGTCCCCTCTTCATATAAAGGGGTTAGTCAAAACACATAGGCACTTAGGGGGTTAAAATCAATTTCCTCTTTTGCTTTCATTTTCACCACATGGATGGCTTGTTTTGACTCAAAATATAAGTTGGAAAACATTTTTAATCACATTTAACTTGCATTGGGACTAGAAGTTGGATAACAATTGCTTAGTATGCTCTTCTCTCGCGCCTCCAAGCGATCTTGAGAATCAGAAAAATATTGTGAAGCAATTTCATCTCCCTTAAGAAGATCAAAACCTTTAGGAGAGGACAACAACCCTTATTGGGACTCCTCTTAGTTCATTTTTTCAAACACATCTTAATATTGTAACAAGCCCATACATGCCCACATTCTACAAAGATAGGATAGTGTTGAAATTTACTTTCTTAGATCAAATCACTAGGGAAGTTTAAAGGTTTTGTAACGGGCCCATACATGCCCACATGATCACAATCTAGGATAGTTTCAAAGCTTTTCTTAGATTACATCAAAATAGGGAGTTAAAGGAATAGTAACGGACCCACATGTCCACATGCTAGCTTCCTAAGGACTTTTGAATTACACAAGGTTGTACCAAAGGCACTTAGTTAATTAGGTAATCAACACTTGTAAGGACCAAGCGAAGTCCACATGCAACAAGGTGACACCTAATTCACTAAAAATTGGCACACTTTCACTCATTCACACACAAAAGTCACTTATCACTCACATAGCTTCTTCTTGAAACATGGAGGTCAAAGTAAGTTTCCTCCAAAGGGATTCTGAAACACCCCACCCTTTTCTTGACGAAACTATCCACTCCCATTTAAATTCAACGAGGTTGGGTCACACCCCCAACCTCTCAAAAACAACTACTTCTAAATTTTTTCTAAAAACTCACTAAGTTTTTCTCCACAGGAGGTGCCAAAAGAAATTTTTTAGTGTAGGTAGGATTTCGTGGATAGGCATCCAAATAACTCCCTGTTATCTGGTTCTCACATTGTCAAAACCATAGAAGTTGTTAAATAGGGAACTGAAAATCCTCCAAGTCAAGTGTTCCTAACACCATAAGGCAGGGAGATACCCATGAAGGGTCGAAGGCCGAGGTCCAGTTGTTCTATGCATCCCCCCTTGAGGCACCCACCTCTTGGACGGGATCCAGCCCGTGACCCATTTCTGAGGCCGAAAATCTAAATGTCGCACTTTGACTGAGGTACCTAGTGACCAAATTTTAGGACATCTACCCAGGTGGAAATTGTGGACTGCAATTGCACCTTGATTGGATTTTGTGTGGCTATTGGGAAATATTTCCAGCTCTTTTAGGATATGCCCCCTTTACCCCTCATTATAACCAATTATTTCATCCTTCACTAGTTTCTCTTCCAGTGACTTCAAACCCCACTATTGAGTACTATTGGAAGGTCCAGTGCTATTTAAGAGGAAGGACATTACATATTCTAAGACACGAGGATTTGTTTTCTTTGATTCCCCACACGGAAAAAACCCACTTATCCACATATATGATTCTTTTTCAAACCACTTTATGTATGATGCACTTCTGACTACATTTTGATTTGGATATGTATATATTGTGTAAAGTTCAAAATTTGCAACAAAAGTCTCTTGTTTCTTTATTAATCTCACCACCATTTGCACACATTCACTCAACTAGTTGGACATCATAGGGGACCCACAGAATCCCTGTCGTCCCCGACGCTTGCTAAACCTCCCTCCTATCTTAGGGGGAGTGTCTGGTCTTTCCCACTCATCGGCACCACCTTCACACACTCCTGTGAGTGCTACTGTATTAGGATCATCTTTGCTTGGTTCCACATTACTTGGGTCCACTTCCCAAGTCCCTCCATCCACTCGCTCTCCTTTACACAGAAGCGGGGGACCAACTTCCTCTCAAGGGGGAAGTACCAACCCACCTAGCCCCCCTCAAGGGTCAGGTTCACAACACACTTACACCATGGCTGGAGATAATCCTCTCCCCCCACTACAGATGCCTTATTTGGCCTCTCTCAACATACCAAATATAAGAAAACTCACCAATGATCCTATATTGCATGACCCCACATGGCCTGCAATGCCCACCAAACTACCTTCAGACATACCCAAGTTTGAAGGAAAGGCAGGAGATGACCTTGCCAACCATGTCATGACTTTTCACCTATGGTGCTCTTCCAACAACATTATGGATGATTCCATCAGACTGTGATTATTTCAACACACACTCATTGGCCCATCGACCAAATGGTATGTAGATGAAAAATCAGGGTCCCATGTGACTTTTGAATCCTTGGCCAAAGCATTTCTGACCTTCTTCCAATTACCAATCTGCCATGACAATGGTCTGGAACTACTCTCTAATTTCAAACAAACCTCAGCCACACATATCGTTGATCCCATTCATGACTGGCGTAGGCGACGTAGTTTGTGCAAAGCAGAAACCACCAAACAACAATGTCTTGACTGGTTTCTTAGATCACTTGTCTCTCTCCTTGGTAAGGATGTAGCTTCCACCTTCCCTCAATCCGAAGAGGAAGCCATCAGTAAGGCTCAAAAATACGACCTCATCTATGCATAGTTAGGGTACTTATACACTATACTTCCTGATCTCCCAAAACTTGTGCCATTTGGCCAAGACAAACATGGGATGTCTCACTCAATAGACATACTAGTTGGTAATACCACTCACCACAGTCCACAACCCCAACAACCACCAATGTATGGAACACCTCAATACTCGTTGGCATACGAGGGCACTTCTTATTACCCCCCACCCCCTTATCAACAACCATACCATGTTGTTATGCCTCCACCCATCAGTGGGCCACGACCGACACCCCCCATACACCCACCTATTCAAACGAGTTCCGGTACCCCCTCTACCTCAGCTTATAGTACTAGTGAAAGAACCAGGCCTTCCTATGTACCTTACGGATCGTTACCCGCACAGAATTTGTACTTTCCTTTTCTTGGTCCCTATCAACCCATCACTCCCCCACATCCTCATGCTGGGGTGAATTTTGTTCAACCCTCTCTCGTTCAACAATGTCAAAATTTCAAACAGCTGAATACGGAAAATCCGACCCATCCATCGAACAATGCCAAAAAGAAAGGAAGAAACAGGAACAACAACAACCCAGGTCAAGGTGGGAATCAACCCCAGCAGAACCAACCTACTGGGGGAAACCAGAACAATGGGAATCAAAACCCCCATGGGGGAAATAATAATAGGCGTCAGGGGAGAAATAACAATACTGTTAAAACCAACTTCCCTTGTGACCTTTGCGGTGAGTTTGGTCATTACACTCATCATTGCCCCCAAATCACTGATTTCAAATAGTTGAAAGACTCGGGCAGTCTACCCCATCCTCCAGCACCGCCTGCCCCTCAGCAGGCATCACAACAATACATGCAACAACCCCCCCTGTCATGTTGCAGAATCCTATTCCACACCAAGGTGTGATAAACACCCAACAGGACACGCAACATCCCCCACCTCAGGTGGGATAGTACCTCAATCCAAACATTCCAGCAGATTGCATGATCCTCCTCACTAGTGAGGAAGAAATCCTTCTGCAAACACATAATCGTCAGTATCATGCACCCACTGAGTCTACCCCCATTACTCCAGAGACAAACCCGGCACCGACGAGACCCCTATTGGTGATCCCTCTCCCTAACACAGAGCCACCTCTTCGCATCCCTTGCATCCCATTACGCAGGAATGTCCACAACCCACAGGATAGGGCTGCTCATAATTATAGTTTGGTTGATGACTTAGCACAATCCCCAACTGCCATGTTAGTCTTAGAATTCCTTCAGACTTGTCCCACTCAGTGGAAATCATTACTTTCCACCTTGGGGGAAGTTGACCCCACAGATACTTGAATCATTACATTTGATCTCGACAGTGGAGAACCCTGCCTTCCCACCTTGATCGCTTTTCAAATCCCAGTAAAAATATGGAACATCATAGTTCATCAGTGTATCATTGATGAAGGTGCATCTACATGAATTATGTCCAAATCTGTATGGCAGAAACTTGGTTCCCCCGAACTCATACCCTCGGCCATTACCTTATGAGCTTATGACGGACGACCATCATCTCCTGAAGGGCTCTTCCAAAATGTCCCCGTAGAACTCGGGGGAAAGACTATTCTCATCGACATTGAAGTTATCGACGGCCCACTCGATTATAATATCTTGTTCGTTCGTAGCTACATGTACGCTATGAAGGCAGTTGCCTCTTTCGTCCTTCGAACAATGATGTTCCCCCACAATGGGAAGATCATTACCATTGACCAAGTCTCACATTACGAGCCTAACCCTTCTACCAACATCGATAACATTCTTCCTCTCATCCACACAAGTCACGATGCCTACCCACTCATCGAAATGGGTCCTGACATTTTCAAAGATCCATCATTGTTAGGAGCTTACCATGGAGCACCACCTCTCCTTCATCCTTCCAATCAAGTATGCATCATATCATCTAACAGAACTAACACAGAGGATACCCTTCCTCTTAGGGTGGCTTCTATCATATCTAACATCCCACTAGTCACATAACTTCCCCCTCACAAGCCTCCTATGAACTCCTCGACCCCACCAGTCCACAATTTCACCTCTCCCCAAGGACATATCCCAGTTTGGGAGACAGTTCCCCAAGCCATCACTCAAATCCCCTTCTTTTATCCTCCACCTGGCATCAAATATTTCCAGGTAGCCGCAACACTTACCCTCCCTAATATGGTGTTAGTAATTCTAGTCTGGTATTTAGATCCACCAGAGATGGTCCCTAGACCATCCCTTCCCCCCCAAATGGAAGGAATCCCAATGACGATTCCCATACTTACTCCCACCATACCCTCTACACCCCCACTCACTCCCCCCCCTACCACAGTTAGGGGCAGGAGAAAGAAGAAGGAGCCCACAGCTCCACTACCCCTGTGTGTCCAACCCCCTTGCGCGCTATGTGAGAAAGATGGCCACCAAACCAACAACTGCCCATCTCTACCCGAGTTACGAAATTTGATTCCACTCAATCAAACTCCCTCAACACTCGGCCCTATAGCCAGTACTTCCACTACCACCCCCCATTCAAGTAGTAAAGGGTTGCGAACCAAATTCGCTTGCGCTATATGTTCAAAATATGGCCATTATACCTATCATTGCCCAACACTACCACGCTTTTGGAAAACATTAGTCGCAGTACGTCAAAGCTTCCAGAGCGAACCCATTCCAGCTACGTCATCCTTACCAAAAATCACTGACATCCGTTATGTCACAACTTCAGTCAATGAATGTATGAGATGCCCTTGCTCTCTATGTGAATCATCAGATCATTTTACATACCAGTGTCCTATAATCATTGAATATCGGCAACACCAATTAACCCTACTTCACAGACCCACAGAATCAATAGTTGACTTCACCTCATCACTAGAGGTTCTTCATATCATTTCCCCTGAACTCGAGGCCCTTCCAATGCTTCCATGGTTCTTAGATGACTTATCTGAGGATTCAGCCCCCAATCCCCCCAACTCTCCCTCTCATTTCCCTACGGAAATTTTACACCCAACTACCACAGGTACTCCTCAGTACTTCGACATTTGGTTTATGTCGAGCAAACCCTCACAATTTCCTCACGTCATTCCCCTTTCTTCTTCATCCACAGGGGGCAGCCACACGACAACAGTCACCGATATAACTCTTCATGACCCCTTGTATCCCCACCAATTCCACTGTGACGAGGAAATACTAGAAGAGTTAAACAACCCTGACTACCCATGGGATGCTCTACACCACTGCGCACTCTTATTTCCATAGGAAGCCTCCACTCCTCCTAACCAACACCCCATCTACGCAGTCGAAACCAAGGATTTTATCCCATCAGGGCCTATCGACTGGTTAAAAAACCCCATTCCTTCCCCTGATTCTTTCGAAGAAGGCAATATGGCCAACATTTCCCCGACCATTAAAATCGACATTTCCATAAAAAATGGCGTCGTCGAGGAAATCACCGTTGGAGTTGCTTGCACTCCTCAAGAAATCACCGCTTATAAAGCCCTCTTCCAGGAATATTAGGATATTTTTGCCTGGTTATACATGGAAATGCCTGGCCTCGATCCCTCTATCGTCGAACATCACATCGACACCTGGCCTGACATTACACCAGTTCGTCAAAAACAACGACCGCTACACCCATCCAAAGCAGTGGCCATCAAAGCCGAAATTGACAAATTACACGTTGTCGGGTTCATCTACCCCATCGCCTATATATCATGGGTTTCCAACCCTATACCCGTTAACAAAAAATAGGGCACTATCCGCATCTGCATGGAATTTCGTGATCTCAATCACACATGTCCCAAAGACAACTTTACAATATCTTTCATCGATCAAATTCTTGATAACTACGCAGGGCACGAGGCTCTATCCTTCATGGACGGTTTCTCTGGTTATAATCAAATTCACCCAGCCAATCAGTACAAAACCACATTCACTACCCCTTGGGGTACTTTTGCATATCGTGTCATGCCTTTTAGCTTAAAGAATGTTGGTGCAACTTTCCAATGGGCTATGACATACATTTTTCATGATTTGGCTCATATCATCCTCACATACTTGAACGACCTCACAGCTCGATCCAAAAAACACACCCAACATCTTGATGATTTACAAATCATCTTCCAACGGTGTCGTCAGTACAACATCTGCTTGAATCCCCTCAAGTGCGTTTTCTGCATCACCGTAGGGAACCTCCTCGGCTTCATCATTTCCCAAAGAGGTATTACCGTGGACCCCCTCAAAGTCCAAGCTATCACTGAAATTCCACCTCCTTGGAATTTACATCAACTTTAGAGCCTACAAGGCAAGGCTAACGTTCTACGACGATTTGTCCCAAAATACGCCATTCGCGCACACAGTTTCCTTCGATTACTATGTCACGATATCCCATTTCACTGGGATGAACATGCCCAAAAGTCATCTGACGATCTTAAAATGGTGCTCTCCAATGCCCCTTTAATTAGTGCACCTGACTACAATTGCGACTATATCCTCTACATATCAGCATCAGCTATTTCAGTAGCAGGAGTTCTTGTTCAGCTAGGTGATGAAAATCGTGAGCATGTCATTTATTACGTTATTAAAAACCTCTTAGGGCCACCCTTGAAGTATAAACACAAAGATAAACTAGCTCTTACAGTCGTCCTCGCAGTCCAGAAACTGCGTCACTACATTCTTCTTCGCACAGCTAAGGTTGTAGAAGATTCCAACCCTATGCAATACTTGCTCAGTCATCGGCAAATTAACAACAAATTTTCTCGATCGATCGTTATCCTTCAGGAGTACAACCTTGAATTCTCAACACCCAAGAGAAAGAAATCCCTCATTCCTGCCGAACTTGTCATAGCCCTCCCCTCTGACACAACCAGTGCCCTCGTCAATACTGACTTTCCCGATGAACACCTCTTTTACATCACTTTGAATGATCCTTGGTACGGCGACCTCCTCGTCTACCTCCAAACTCAAAAATTTGGTAACCACCTTTCACGAGATTATTATCATCGTATTCGCCACCAGGCCCCTCGCTACCTCCTCATCGGAGACATCTTATACCGGCAAGGAGTCGACACCATTCTTCGTCACTGCCTGACTATTGACAAGGCTGATAGAGTCTTGAACGACTGTCACAATGATGCATGTGGGGGCCATCTTTCAGGAATATCCACTGCTTAGAAGATTATCCGAGAAGTGTCAGCTTTACGCCAACAAAGCCCGAGCACCACCTACTCTTCTTCATCCAGTCATCACTGCCAGCCCTTTTTGTAAATGGGGCGTCAACTTCATGACTTGTAATCTCCTCTGAATACTTCTCGTCCAGTCACTATAGCAGCAAGTACAAATGAGGTGGCAATGTGGGCCCTACAGCTATATATAGGCCTTTTCGCCAAACTTCCACTCACCATTCTGGGAGCTCCGGGTCTCCATTTCTCGATCCGTATTTAGCCACAGGATCAACATCCCATCATCTACATCATGACAATCCCTAGGCCTCTTTTCATCTTGAGCCCTTGGGACGCCATTTTTTTTTTCATACCCTAACCAGGTACGCATGCGCATATTCAAAATTATCAAATAAATGCTCATATGTTCAATTCTGTTCAGATATGGTTCACATCGGGTATTTGGTTTTCATGTGTGCAACTACTTGGTCATCATACATCAACGCAACCCCTTCAAGTATATACTCAGTACTAGCATGTAGTCATTCCCTCTAAATCTCACTTGCATCTCTAGTCACACCCTCTGATATTTGCCTCTAGGACCCCCATTTCCGGCTCTGCAGTACCAACACCTCCATTTTCACCTTCGATACTGTCACCCGATAGCACTCTTACCCACATGAGTTGTCACATTCATAGCACCCTTTTTGTGCCTTTGACACTCATGTTGTTTTTCAAAAACCTTTAGGGATGGGAGTCCCGATAGTCTTACATCATGTCGTGAATCAGCCACATACTCCTCCTCATTTTGCTAGCTTTCCCAACGGACTCCCAGATTATCTGTTCACGATTCTATTTTTTGAATGCACCTCTGCAGTATCATGAACCCTCCATTTCATCCACAATAAGTTTGCCCATCTACCAATTTCCCTTCATTTCACTTACCTCATACAGAAACCCACCCATGGGACCCCCACCCTCCACCAGTTCTCTGAGCCAATTGTGCCCTACCCGGGCCAATCATATCACATTGGGGCACCTATTTTTGTATTTGTACACTTATCCCAAATTATTCTTTATTTATTGTACAAACGTCTTTGTTTCCAGCAGTTACATTACCCTTTTTGTCGTCACCTTTGGCGACCTTCTTCCCTTTTTGGCCAACGAAACCCATGTCAGCGTTGGTTGGGGCACTACTTATCATCTACCCTTGATGACATCATCCATATATTCAGAGTACCCCATAGGACACTTACCTCTGCCCTCTGAGTTTATTCACTTTGTCCCACCTCTGGCACAACTTATCCCATGTCTTGTTGTCCCCTTGACACTCGACCTCGTGGAACAGTTGCGGCCACTTCTACCTCACATATACCCCAACCAAGGGCAGTCTCGAGTCTTCCTACATCTTGACTTCGTCCATGTACCTCCTCCCATTCCTCACCTCACCTAGTAGATTTCACGAAGCCATTTTCTTCTAGGAGTCACGTCCCACTTTTTTTCGACATCAACACAGTTTTCCAGAAGGGCGACAGTATCTTGATTCTCATTTCCCATCCAATGAGAGATCTCAGATGGCACAGGGAGAACCACAATTTCTCCCTGCTATCATTGACCCCCATAACATTCGACGTCAACACTTTCTCATGTTATGGTGGGTCTTACTTTGCGACTATTGTAGTTAGTTCTTATACTTGTTGAAGACCTCTGAACTTGGCTGGGCTATCAATGCCTACAGAATCCGTGATACTTCTTACATATGTCATTGCCTACTATTCAGAGTATGTTCCTCCGCAGAATTGTCTTTTGCCTTTATCATGACCATCCACAAGGGTGCTGCAGTTGTCTACATCAACACTTCATTCCTCTTTTTGAGTTACATGACACGAGCATGGGGCATGCCCGCCTCATTTGTACATAATTTATTTTTTACACACCTTATGGAAGGTTGGGTTCTACCAGTTCCCTTCTCCCTCCAACGGGGCACTCTTGACAATCCCACTATTTCTCTCTCTTACAACAACACTCTCAGTAGAAGAAACATTGATGGATTTCAGCTATACGTATGCTCCTAACCTCATCCATCAGGGGGCATCTGTTATCACTGAAATTTCATCCACAAATGGTTACAAGAATTCATCATCGTCAAATAGTTATGAAGTCATCCATGGACCTGAATTAACACAAAAGCATTCACAAAGGGTCAAAACTATACAAATAGTGAAAAACTTGAAGGGTGTTATGAAGACACTGGGTGCACGTGCACATGAGCAAAACAGAAACACAAGATTCGCGCACATGTGCATGATGCGCGACTGTTGTCGCAAAAATCCACGCACCTGAGAAACGATGCATTTATGAGAGTGGTCGGCCTCCCACCCACTTCTGGTTCATCTTCCAAGTTGATTTGACACTCAAATCTAGACTGGATTCGACTAGGTGGCTGGTCAAAGACCTATAAATGCCCTAATTAGCCTCTTTACACACTACAAACTAGTTGGACAATAACTCAAAGGAATGACAAAAAAAGGCCATGGATACACTTCATTTTTCAAGGAACTCAAAGAAAATTTATGCTGCCATTATTCTCCTGAGGACTCTTCTATCCTTGCCAAGAGTATACTTGCATCATTTCATTGGGCAATCCATCTCACCCCTTGAGTGGATTAGCAAAGAATTTTTTCACCATTTTCATTTTCTTTTTCAAAAGTTGTAAGAAGAGCTTACTTGTGGGGGTCCAAGGGCCCTCCCTTGGAGGAAGAAGGGACTCATAGTCCCATTTCTTCTCAGTTTTTCTTTCACTAATATCAGCCTTATCATTGGTGACCTGGGTCTCATTGTTTCTTTTGTCCTTATGTCCCTATGTTTATAAATTTAGTTGTTGTTTTATTTCTTAGTTATTGTTTTATTTTTCTTTCTCCAGCCCTTTTCCTTTCCGCTGTCGTGCTTAGCAAACCCAAATAAGCTTGCAAGCACCTCTATTTTGCTCACTAAAGTGACAAAAGAGGTGCAACATGAAGAATGGGAGATTCTTGACAGAAAGTCTCTAGGAACGATACGGCTCATCCTGGCAGCGTCGGTGGCTTTCAATATTTCCAAAGAAAAGACAACGAAGGGTTTGATGGACACATTGGCCAAATTGTATGAAAAACCCTCGGCGTCCAATAAGGTATTTCTAATGAAGAGATTATTTAATATGAATATGTTGGAAGGTGGGTCTGTTGCAGATCATTTAAATGATTTTAATACAATTACTAATCAACTAAGTTCTGTAAAAGTGGACTTTGATGATGAGGTCAGGGCTCTTCTAATCTTGTGCTCATTGCCAACAAGTTGGAACGGCTTGGTCATGGCTGTAAGTAACTCTATCTCTGGTTCAAATACTTTAAAATTTGATGATGTTGTTGGTGTTATCCTTAGTGAGGAAATGCAACTGAAAAGCACAGGTGAGACATCAGGAAATGCGTTGAACATGGAGAACAGGGGGAGACAAAAGGATAGAGGAAAGGATTTTGGGAACCATGGGAATTCTAGCAAGGGAAGATCCAAATCTAGAATTGGAAAGATAGAGTGATAGAATTGTGGGAAGAAAGGACATCTGAAGAAAGACTGCAGAGCTCCAAAGAAACAAAGAGATGGACAATAGGAGAGAAATCAGGAAGCAAATGTAGCAGGTGATGTGTTACAAGATGCTTTGATTCTTTCTGTAGATAATATTTCTGAGTCTTGGGTAGTAGATTCAGGGGCTTCATTTCATGCCACACCCCATAGGAAACATTTTCTATATTATGTTCAAGGTGATTTTGGACAGGTTCATTTGGGTGATGATGCACCATGCAAAATTGTTGGAATGGGAAAGGTAAAAATAAAGCAACACAATGGAAACCAATGGTTGTTGAAAGAGGTAATACATGTTCCAAATTTAAGGAAAAATCTAATTTCAGCAGGGTAGTTGGCAAGTGAAGTTTGTGTATCCATATTTATAGATAAGATGTGGAAGGTCATCAAAGAATCATTGGTGATAGCAAAAGGAGAGAAGGTAGGTACATTGTATTTATGTACTAGTAATACTGACTCTTCTATCTCTTTAGCTTCTACAGGAGTGGATACAACACTGTGGCATCATAGGCTGGGACACATGAGTGAGAAGGGTATGCAGATACTTCACAAAATAAATTTGTTGCCACATCTTAAACAAATTGATTTGGACTTCTATGAGCATTGTGTTTATGGAAAACAAAAGAGAGTCAGATTTCTTAGAGTCTGAAAAGAAAAGAAGAGTGAAAGGTTAGAGATTGTGCATACACATGTATGGGGACTAGCTTAGGTATCATCTCTTGGTGGCTCTCATTATTATATTACTTTTATTGATGATGCAACTAGGAAAAGTTGGGTTTATTGCATTCGACAAAAATCTGATGTTTTTGATACTTTTAAGAAATGGAAAGCTTTGGTTGAGAATGAGACAGGAAAAAAGTTGAAGTGTCTCAGATTAGATAATGGAGGTGAATATTGCAGCAAGGAGTTTGATGATTATTGTTGATCTAAAAATGAAGAAGACTTGTATTCTTGAAAATATTTGCAAATTAAATTTTATGTGTTAAAATGCAAATGGGTCAACTTTGCAACACAAATTTAATAGAATTTACTCATTCAAGATGCATATAAATAGCAACAATAACAATGAACAAAAAACACATAACACAACAAATGATAAAGGAGTTCACCCCTCTCTTGGGCTACATCTCTTGGTCCATCTTCCAATGGATCTTTGGTATTATTTTCTCAAAGTGCTCAAAAATGTTCTTTACAATGATCAAAATGCCAAATAGATGGCTCCAATGGCTCCAAAACATCCAAAAACCCCTAGCTGGGCTTTTTCAGCACCTCGTTTGGCCAAAAATTGAAGAAGATAGGCTTCCTGGAAGTCACCCTTCAAACTTGTTGTCTCTGCATCGACAAATTGCATCCTTGTTGGCTCAACCTAGCCCCCATGTGCTTTTATGCATTAAAACCTAGCACCGGACGTAACCGCACAGACTGTGCAAACTGTAGGATGGTTACGGGCACACCTAGCCCCTAACTACCAAGGCTATGGTCGTGTGACCCATATGACCACGCGCAAGTGAAAAAATAGGCCCTGTTTCCAAAAGCCAATGGTTAATGTACAAGTGGTGGGTCATTTGTATAACCATTGAAACCAAAACGTAAATCTGTGCATGCACCAACCATATAGCAATGGGTCATATGTTATTGCAAATACGACCGGGGGTTGGGGCTAAGCCCCAACCCGGTCCCGCGCCAACCATACACAATAACAAATTCAAATATATTCAAAACTATTTATATAATAAGACTCATATGGTGGCGCATCGGTTGGCGGCCCTTGCCAAGCCTCTTCCCCTGCTCGGAGGTCACGGGGTCGAGTCATGTCGGTTACTAAGATTTTAAACCAATATGCATGTGACACGTGGCGGCCATTGATTGGGCCATGTGTCGCCATCCTGTTCGCTGCAAACAAGCCATGTCACATGCCAACTATCCAAATAATTTCCTGCCATGTGTCGTACGACCTGCCACGTGTTGTATGGCCTACCACGTCAGCGTCCGTACGGACTGTACAGTCAACATCCCTTTTTTTGTATGTTTGTCATTTTGAACAAAACACGATATCTCTCGCTCCCAATGTCTGTTTGAACCCAAATGAGTTGCGTTGGGTTTGTAACAATGAGGCCTACGCTCTTGTTCGATTTGAAGCGATTCCGAGCACTTTGAATTTTGAGCAAAATTTGATCCCCTAGATCACACCTCCCCATTGGAAAGCTTTTGGACCTCCAAAAGACTATTTTCAGTCTATATGAAGATGAGGGTATAGCTCCCTCACCTTTCCAACCTCAATCAACTTGGCTTTGCTTGGATTTGTACCTTTAAGACCAACTTGAGAATACTCCACATTTCCTCGTTTTGAAGTTCGCATTCTCCTATCAAGGATTGTGTCTTCATGCAGTTCTGTAAGATATTCTGGGGAAAAATCATCTATAGAAGAAATATGAGCATGCTCTCCTTGATCATCAATCAAAGGAGGCTCATACAATTTCAAATTCTCAACATTAACAACTGCATACATTTGCATATAAGGAGGCAAATCTAAATGGAAGGCATTGCTATCAATCTTGTCAATAATCTTAAAAGGAACATATCGAATTAGTTTCAATATTTTACCTTCTCCTTTAAGCCTCTCCTTATTGATGTAAAGCCAAACTTCATCTCCAACTTGGAAACTGTTATCAACACGATGCGTGTCATGTCTTGTCTTGTACTTGGCTTGACTCTTTTCCAACTTCTCTTGCACCATTTGATGTATCGACTGAATTTGTTCAATGAACTTTTCTTCCCTATCAATGTCATATTGACCATCAATAGCAATACCCTTCCTAAAGATAAAATCTAAAGGAAATTTGGGCAAATAGCCAAAACATGCTTCAAATGGCAACGTTTGAGTTGAAGAGTGCTTAGCTCGACTGTAAGCATGCTGAATCTAGTGTAAATGCTCATCCCAAAGTTTAGGATGCTTGCTGCAATAACCATGAAGAAGATGCACCACTATTCGATTTACCACTTCTGTCTGACCATCAGTTTGTGGATGAAAAGTTGTGCTCTTTTTCAGTTTGGTGTCCATGAGTGCCCATAAACTCGACCAAACTTCCAATAAATCGAGAATCCCGATCAGAAATAATGGATTTAGGCAATCCAAAATGCACCCAAACATTTTGAAAGAACATTTGTGCCATTTGTTCAGGTATAACCTGCTTCTTACAAGGCATCAAAATAAACATTTTGCTAAATCAATCAACCACAACAAAAAGATAATCATGATTTCGTTTAGACATAGGTAGACCTCCTACAAAGTCCATAGAAATACTTTCCCAAGGATGAGAAGGAACCAGAAGTGGAGTATACAAACCCAACTTTCGATTGCTAGGTTTACTTGTGGCACATAACGAACATCCTCGAACATATCTTGAAACACTTTCATTCATTTTAGGCCAATAGAAGTACCTTTGCAAATTAGCCACTGTCTTGCCTACACCAAAATGACCAGCAATAAGAGAAGAATGGGCTTCTCTTATTATGTTGATTCTTTCACCCTGTGGAATACATAGCTTGTCAAGATGATACAAAAGATTATCATGCACATGGTAATCTAATTCCTCAACATGGTTAGAATGACACAAAGTCTCATATACTTCTTTAAAGTCAGTATATAAAGCATATTGCTCAACATAACTCTCATGCATGATAGGAATATGTTCAAGAATAACTGGAGCACTAATAATAGGCCTTGAAAGCATATCAACAACTTTGTTATAAATGTCCTTCTTATACCTAATGACCAAGTGGAACTGTTGTAGAAAACCCATCCATCTGAAGTTCCTAGCTTGTTGTAGCTTTGTTTGTGATTGTAAGTATTGCAGTGGTTGATGATCTGTGTGGACAATGGTTTATTTCCCCAACAAATAATGTTTCCATTTTTTCACACTTTGTACCAATGCATACAACGCCTTATCATAAGTAGGATAGTTAATCACGACACCATTAAAAGTTTCAGAATGAAAACAAATGGGATTACCATGTTGTAGCAAGACTGCTCCCATTGCATAAATGCTTGCATCTGTTTGGATTTCAAAAGGTTGTCTTAAATTTGGAAGTGCAAGAACTGGCGCTGAACTAATCTTCTCTTTCAAAGTATCAAAATCCTTCTGTTGCTTGCCTCCCCATTGAAAAACTTGCTTGACACTTGTCACTGCATGTAATGGAGCTGCAATAGAAGAAAAGTTAGCAATAAACTTTCTCCAATATTGGGTTGGTCCCAAAAAACTTCTTACCTCTATCACATTGTTGGGCTTGGGCCATTCCAATATGACTTTGACCTTGGAGGGATCAATTTTTAATTCCCCTCCACCAAAAATATTCCCTAAGTAAATAAGTGAAGTCTTTCCAAACTCACATTTGGACATATTCAAAAACAACTTTTCCTTTCTCAAAACATCCAAAACTTGTCTTACATGCTTCACATGCTCTTCATGAGATTTGCTAAAGATCAAAATATCATCCATGTAGACAATAACACAATCATCAAGAAAAGGCCTTAAGATATCATTCATAACTCTCATGAAAGTAGAAGGTGCATTACAAAGTCCAAAAGGCATTACCATCCACTCAAACAAGCCTTGCCCTGTTTTGAAAGTTGTCTTCCATGTGTCTCCCTCGGCAATCCTGATCTGATGATATGCGCTTCTCAAATCTAACTTAGTAAAATATTTATTATCTTTCAATTTATCAAGCAAATCATCGATTCTAGGAAGAGGATAACGATTGTTTACTATAATTTTGTTCAAAGCCCTGAAATCAACACACAGACACCATGTACTATCTTTCTTTGGCACTAGCACAATTGGAGATCCACATGGCGATGATCTTGGTACAATAACCCCTTTGTCGAGCAACTCTTGGATTTGTTTTTTAATTTCGACATTCTCCATGACCGACATCCTGTACATACCAATGTTTGGAAGAGGACAATCTTGCTGCAATTGAATTTCATGTTGGATACCCCTTTT
>ML787468.1:420250-431213 GCA_009831015.1 Picea engelmannii | reverse complement strand
TACTTGAAGAACTAGTACTTGCAATAGAACCATTACCTTGATAACCCATGGCTGTGATCTTTGTTTCATCACCTGAATCAAAACCTAAATCATGTTGTATGGTTGCAGCAGTCTTTGACTTCCCTTTGTTGCCAAACTTTTTGTGTCTTCTTTCAGGATGAATTTTCCAACAATGGTCTTCATCATGGCCATCTTTTGAACAATGTTTGCATGTGAATTTTTCTCCCTCTTTCTTAACAACAACATTCTTTTTTCCATTGCCCTTGAACTTCCTCTTTCCTTTGTCACCATGACTGAAAGGCTTCTTGTTACCCTCATGAGTTTCCTTCCTTCCTCTTTCTTCCAAATGAGTGGCATGAACACAAACTTCATCTAGATTTGAAGGATTAAACATGAGTATTGTATGTCTCAAATAACTATGTAAAGCTTCAATGTATTTGAGTAAAGTTTCTTGAGAAGACAAATCAACTCCCAAAACCAAAGCTCTTCTCCTAAATTCTTGAGTAAATCTTTGCACATTTTGTCCTTTAGCTTGTCTAAAATTTTGTCAATCCATAGTAGCCTTTTGCATATATGCCAATGGGTAAAATTGTCTTTTTAATTGCAACAATGAAATCATTCCAAGAGGTTAAAATTTTACCATGTTTCTTCATGTCCTCCCGAGTTTTGGATTCCCACCAAATGAGTGTTGCACTATCCAATATTAAAGAAGAAAGTTGAATCTTAGTTTCATCATCTTGAATTTTTTGTATCCTACAATACACCTCAATCTAACGAATCCAATTATCTAATTTCTCAGGATTTACTTCTCCATTGTACATTGGCAATTCGAATTTAATATCAAGCTGTAACATAGCAATTTGTGAAGGACTTTTACCATGTCCTTTTGGAGAATTCGGAAGAGGTCTTGAACTGGTAGAAGAAGAAGAAGAAGAAGAAGATGGAGGTGAGGGTGGTGGAGAAGCACCATTCCTTCCATTTCCATTTGGAGTTTTATCACCACTGTCTCCCTTGTGCTTTGAAGGGTTGGAGCCTTCACCTTGCAATATTGTATTCCTTTCCATCAATATTTTCATCATTTATCTCATTTCCATGATAGCCTTTCTGAGATCTTCATCTTCTGCAGGAATATGTTCATGACTCTCTTCATGAGCCATACTTGGTGAATGCCTCCTTGAAACCTGCGGTGATGATATAAGCTTCCTCCTTGAAGGATGAGAACTTGGCTCTACAAGTTGACCTTATCCTCTTATGAGTTTCAACCTTATGAGCATCAGAAAACAAAACACTTGCAAATAATCAAGTCTTCAAAAACCTATGCTCTAATACCAACTTGATCTAAAAATGAAGAAGACTTGTATTCTTGAAAATATTTGCAAATTAAATTTTATGTGTTAAAATGAAAATGGATCAACTTTGCAACACAAATTTAATATAATTTACTCATTCAAGATGCATATAAACAACAGCAATAATAGTGAATAGAAAACACATAACACAACAAATGATAAAGGAGTTCACCCCTCTCTTGGGCTACATCTTCTGGTCCAGCTTCCAATGGATCTTTTGTATTATTTTTCAACGTGCTCAAAAATGTGCTTTACAATGCTCAAAATGACAAATAGATGGCTCCAATGGCTCCAGAATGTCCAAAAACCCCTAGTTGGGCCTTTTCGGCACCTCGTTTGGCCAAACATTGAAGAAGATAGGCTTCTTGGAAGTCCCCCTTTAAACTTGTTGTCTTTGCATCGACAAATTGCACCCTTGTTGGCTCAACCTAGCCCCCATGTGCTTTTATGCATTAAAACCCAGCACTGGATGCAGCTGCGCAAACCGTGCAAACTGTAGGACGATTACGGGCGCACCTAGCCCCTAACCGCCAAGGCTATGGTCGTGTGACCCATATGACCACACGCAAGTGCAAAAATAGGCCCCGTTTCCAAAAGACAATGGTTAGTGTACAAGTGGCGGGTCATTTGTATAACCATTGAAACCAAAACGTAAATCCGCACCCACACCAACCATATAGAAATGGGTCATATGTTATTGCAAATACAACCAGGGGCTGGGGCTAAGCCCCAGCTCGGTCCTGCGCCAACCATACACAATAACAAATTCAAATATATTCAAAACCATTTATATAATAAGACTCATATAGTGGCACGCTGGTTGGCGGCCATTGCCAAATCTCTTCCTTTGCCCGGAGGTCGCAGGGTCGTGTCCTGCCAGTTACAAATATTTTAAACCAATATACATGTGACACGTGGCGGCCATTGATTGGGCCACGTGTCAATATCCTATTCACTGCAAACAAGCCATGTCACATGCCAACTATCCAAATAACTACCTGCCACATGTTGTACAACCTACCACATCAACGTCCGTACAGACTGTACGGACTGTACAGTCAGCATCCCTTTTTTTGCCTGTTTGTCATTTTGAATAGAACACGATATCTCTCTCTCCCGACATCCGTTTGAACCCAAACGAGTTGTGTTGGGTTTGTAACGACGAGGCCTACACTCCCATTAGATTTGAAGTGATTCCGAGCACTTTGAATTTTGAGCAAAATTTGATCCCTTGGATCAACTGTTCATACCATGGGATTTGTAGAGAGAAGACAGTTCCAAGAACACCCCAAGAAAATGGTGTGTCAGAAAGGATGAATAGGACAATCATGGAGCTTGGAAAGAGTATGATATTGCATGTTGGTTTTCCCTTACAGCTTTGGGAAAATGTTGTAGAGATTGTTGTTTACTTAATAAACAGAGGACCTTCAAGCTCTTTGGATGGTAGAATTCCAGAGGAGGAATGGACAGGAAAAAAGGTAAACTATTCTTTTTTGAAAACTTTCAGTTGTGAAGCATTTGTGCATATTGATAAAGAAAATAGAACAAAGCTTGAGGCAAAATCCAAGAAGTGTACCTTTATTGGATATGGTGTTAATTATTTTGGTTATCACTTATGGGATTATGAAAATAAAAAAATCATTAGGAGTAGAGATGTCATATTCAATGAGAAGTTCATGTACAAAGATCAGTTGCGAGGAAAGAAATAGAGAAAAGAAAAACAAGAACACACAGTGCTTGATGAGATCACTGAAAACGAAATTCCAAAGGAACCAAAAAATCAAAATGTACAACAACAAGAGCAGCAGGTACCTCAAACACCTACAAGTGTTGTTAGAAAATCTACCAGGTTAAGTACACCCCCTGAACGATACTCTCCTTCATTGTATTATTTATTATTGATTGATTCTGGTGAACTAGAATGTTATGAGTAGGCAATGCAGGTAGATGCCAAAAGGAAGTGGGAGCAAGGCATGAAAGAGGAAATGGATTCCTTGGTAAATAAACATACTTGGGACTTGGTTCAATTGCCTGCAGGAAAAGGAGCATTGCAGAATAAACAGGTTTACAAGTTGAAGAAAGAAGATGGAGGAGAAAAGAGGTACAAGGCTAGACTTGTTGTAAAGTGGTTTGTACAAAAGAAAGGTATAGATTTTGATGAAATATTTTCTCCTGTTGCTAAAATGAATTCAATTATAACTATTTTAAGTCTTGTGGCAGTAGAAGATTTGCATCTTGAACAGTTAGATGTAAAAACAACTTTTCTCCATGGAGATTTGGAGGAAGAGATTCATATGCAGCATCCACAGGGGTATGAGGTCAAAGGGGAGGAGAATTTGGTATGCAGGTTGAAGAAGAGCTTATATAGACTAAATCAAGCTCCAAGACAGTGGTATCTGAAGTTTGACAGGTTTATGACAGAACAGGTTTATAGTAGATGTCATTATGATCACTGTGTTCATTTTAAAAAGCTAGAAAATGGAAGATTTATTATCTTGCTGTTGTATGTAGATGACATGCTTGTTGCAGGGTCTAATATGTAGGATATAAATGTGCTCAAGAAGAAATTATCCAATTCATTTGCGATGAAGGATTTGGGTGCTGCAAAGAAAATCCTTTGTATGAGAATAACAAGAGACAGGAAAAATCACAAACTGACATTGTCTCAGGGAGAGTACACAGAGAAGGTGTTATAGAGTTTAAGAATGCAGAATGCAAAACCAGTTAGTACACCTTTGGCCAGCCATTTCAAATTAACTAAGGAAATGTGTCCCAAGACACAAGAGGAGATAGAATGATGCAGAAGCATCGCCAACTCAGCAAGCGAGCCAGCACATCAAGCGAAAGATCAGCTGGAGAAACAAACCCAAATTTTGAAAAGTGCTTTCGGATTGTAGCCCAAGTCTTAAATGATCCTTTATGAAGGAGCACCTTTTGTATGTTGTATCAGACCTCAAGCCATACGCTCTTGTCTGAAATAGATAGGAGGCATTTAATAAGTTTAATGTAGGTAGATAGGATTTTATTTCCAGATTAGACAGTTTTAGAGTCTGAGAGGGAAAATGGATATAGACACCCTCGTTGTATCATTGTAACATTATTCAGAATCAAGCATTCAGAAGATAAGAGCAAGCAGAGAACTTGTGGAGAACACCCATGTACAAATGTTGAATTAATAGAATGGAATTCTGATTCAAATTCATGGTTGGTGTTGTTTCTCTATGTATGTTGTTTAGGTGCTCATGAATGTTTGTTTTCTAGTGATGCATTTGCTTTGTATATGTTGTGCATGTGATTTCAGGTTTTAGCTGAAGTCTGAAAGGGAAGAGGATAAGTTTCAATTGTTTCTCTATCTGAGCCGGAAGATTCTTGCAAGGTGTGCAGTCGAATTCATCCGCAAGGAGTGCGTCGATGAAGGCTCAGTAGCTGAACCTTTTGATTTTATTTACCCAGGAGTTTATTTGGGTTATTGAGGTCCTGCAAGGAGTGTGTAGGTTGGATAAGAAGAAGTCTCAGTTGTTAGTCTGAGTAAAGGAGTTAGACGACTGCTGCTGCAGGGAGTGCACAGAGTCTGAAAGATTCAACACTTAGAAAGCGTTGAATGTTGAGCGCGAGTAGTGAGCGCAAGCTCAAGAGGGATAGTTCCTTCAAAGTATGGTTGAAAGATAGCCAGGAGGTTTTGGGTTGAGGAAGGTTTGAGAAGGAAGTACAAATACAGGAGTTGGAGAACAAGTTCTGAGAAAGAACCTGTAGTTTCTCAAGAAATCCTCAAAGGGGAAGAATCAACAGTCAGGGCTCGTAGGAGAAATTAGCGAAATCCCGTCAGCCGTCAGATCTCTGGAAAGTTACGTAGGGGTTAAGTCCCCAGATTAGAGGAAGAACCCGAGGAGTCATCGGGACATCAAGGTCATCAGGATTTTCGTAGACAAGAGGATCGAGCATATTGAAATCGCGATCCGCGATTTCCTGAGAGGGTCGGAACCGTTGATTGCAGCAAGGACACATGGTGGGAGATCTCGAAGAGTCGGGTCAGAAATTCGAGGTTCTTGCTCACAAAGGAATTGTTGAAATAGAAATCGTGATTTTGCGATCCCCGATAAGCGGAGAAAGGAGCGGTGATGTGGAGGAGAGAGACCACACGTGTATCGGGGTTCGACATCTCGGAGTTTTCAGGAGCGTAGCTTCTACGCATATAAGAACCGCGAAGTATGGAACTTCGACGGGGAGCAGGTCGTGGTCTCGTGGAATGACAGGTCATATGCAGAAGGGGCTAACCTGAAGGAGCTTGGGAGAGAGAGACAGGTGCCATCGCGAATCGGGGTTCAGATATTCGTGGTGCCAGCAAAATGCGACATCGCATATGCCGATTTCCTGATAGGGAAATCCCCGACAGGAACAAAGAAGAATCGGCATTGAGACCCATCGGGTTTTGGGGTTTGTGTAGCAGGAGGAACGTGCCCACGAGTTTCACGATAATGCGAAACCCGATTTCCCGATAAGACAAAGGGGAGATTGCAGGGAGAGAGTTCTATGGGTATTGAAGGGGTCCCGATAAGGGATAAGAAGAGTATTTTAGCTCTTCAGGCCCGTGAAGAAGAAGGTCCTGGTGATCGTGGACGTGTGTCGGGTTCCGTCTGCGTCAGAGTGGTATCAGAGCAGGGAATTCTCTCTGTTTTTTGTAGCAGAGGAGAAAGAAAAATTTCACCATGCCGCCCAAAAGAGAAAGGCAATCGCCTAATCCAGAGGACAGGGATGTGCGAAGAAGAGGTAAGCCGACAGAGAATCCAGAGATGGAGAGACAGATACGCGATCTTAGAGCGAGATTGGAAGACATGGAAGCAGCGCAGAGACACACAGCCAATGCTGGAGACTTAAGTGACTCTGAGGGCGAAGCTGAAGCTGAACAACAAGGAGAAGTTGCAGTCGAGGATGCAGCAAATGAGCGGTTAATTAAGGCTATCGCTCGGATGAGTTCAAAGACGAAAATGGACATTCCAGCTTATGAAGGGAGCCTGGATGCAGAAGAGATTCTGGATTGGATTCGAGCTCTTGATACTTACTTCGATTATGAAGACATCGAAGAAGATAAGAATATTAGGCATGACGTTACCAAACTGAAAGGACATGCAGCATTATGGTGGGACGAGCTTTAGGCAGATAGATGTTCCAAAGGCAAACATAAAATTAAAAGCTGGGATCGAATGATTGCAAAAATGAAGGCAAAGTTCATCCCAAGGGATTATCAAATCACACTGTTCAGGCGAATGCAGAACCTGAGACAGAAGTTGATGACGGTGAAGGAATACACCGAAGAATTTTACAAGCTCAATATCAGAGCAGGTCATCGGGAGAGCGATGATGAAAAAGTTGCCAGGTATATGAATGGATTAAGATATGATATCCAGGATGAGATGAGCATGACAACCATCATAACGGTTGAGGATGTGTATTAGATGGCATTGAAGGTAGAAGAGAAACTAATCCGTAAGCCAGCACAGCGAGGGCGAGGCAAGAGCCAGCCGAGAGGAAAATCAGTTGCCCAAGACAGGTTTCAGAAATCCAAAGATGACTGGAAGAAGCCTCAGA
Source organism: Picea engelmannii (assembly GCA_009831015.1). Classification (NCBI taxonomy): domain Eukaryota; kingdom Viridiplantae; phylum Streptophyta; class Pinopsida; order Pinales; family Pinaceae; genus Picea; species Picea engelmannii. Next base: position 424,278 of record ML787468.1, on the reverse strand, counting down.
CCTGAATGGAAAGAGGTGGATGTTCTCAGCGAGGCCAGCACGCTGAACAACGAATGCAACAGGTAGAACAGAGTGGAGGATACGCTGATGTTAATACTTTTCCTCGTACCAGAGGTAGAGGAAGAGGCAAAGGAGGAATCATCACATGTTACACATGTGGGAAAAATGGACATAAGGCAGTTGACTGTCCAGATAGGAAGACAGATAAAGGATAATCTCACATCGTCGAGGCACAAAGGCGAGCTGCTGAAGCAGAGGACGCAGAAGACAGAAGGTCTTTGATGATGCGAAAATTTCTCGTAACACCCGAGAAGGAGGTGGAGGACACAGCTCAGAGAAGCAGACTGTTCAGAACTGCATGCAAGACCAAAGACAGGAAATGCAAGGTTATTGTGGACAGCAGAAGCACCGACAATCTCATTTCAACCGAGATGGTGGAAAAATTAGAGATGGAAATAATTGATCACCCGAGTCCATATAAAGTCTCATGGCTACAGAAGGGACATCAGGTGAGTGTCACTAAACAGTGCTTAGTGGACATCAAGATAGGAGGATATAATGATAAAATTCTCTGTGATGTTATTCCTATGGATGTATGTCATTTATTGCTAGGCAGACCATGGCAATATGACAGGAACATAATTCATGATGGGAAGATGAATACGTACACTTTAGAGAAGAATGGGAGAACACATATGTTACTTTCGATAAAAGATAAGGAGGTGAAACCGGAAGTGAACAACAGAATACTTCTCATGAGTGGGACGGAACTTTTGGCAGAAGTAAAGAAGAAGGAAGATCCACAATTCTTGGTGGTCAGGAAACCAAGGGTTGTTTTGACCAACACAAGAGTGGATGATCTGCCGAAGGAAATTCAGGAACTGTTGGAAGAGTTCGCTGACATAGTGGTAGACGAATTACCTCATTCGTTGTCGCCGATGAGGAGAATAAGTCATCATATAGACCTCATACCATGAGCTAGTTTTCCAAACAAAGCACCATACAGGTTGACACCGTAGGAGAATGAGGAGGTCAAAAGGCAGGTACAAGAGCTGCTGGATAAAGGACTGGTCAGGGAGAGTCTAAGTCTGTGTTCCATTCCAACGGTACTAAGTTCAAAGAAGGATGGAGGTTGGATAATGTGCATTGATTCCAGAGCCATCAACAAGATAACCATCAGGTACAGGTTTCCATTGCCAAGGATGGATGACTTGATGGACTGCTTGAGTGGAGCAGCGTTTTTTTCAAAGGTTGATTTGAAAAGAAGATACCATCAGATTCGCATGAGGGAAGGCAATGAGTGGAAGACAACCTTCAAAACCAATGAAGGGTTGTACGAATGGCTAGTCATGCTGTTTGGTTTGACGAATGCACCAAGTACATTCATGAGGCTGATGAATGAAGTGCTGAAGGAATTCATTGGTAAGTTTGTCATTGTTTATTTAGATGACATATTGATTTTCAGCAAAACGAAGGAAGAACATCTGAAGCATTTAGCTGCAAGAATGAGGAAGCTACAACAAGTGAAGCTATTGATCAATGTGAGGAAATCTTCATTTATGAAGACAGAACTCATTTACTTGCGGTTTGTCATATCGGCAAATGAATTGAAGATGGATCCAAGTAAAGTGGAGGTGATTAAAAATTGGCCATCACCAAGAAATGTTTTCGAGGTGAGAAGTTTCCACGGATTGGAAAGTTTCTACAGGAAATTCATTAGGAACTTCAGTGGAATTAGTGCAGCGATGATGGACACAGTCAAGAAAAGACATAAATCTTTTCATTGGACTGAAGAGGCAGAGAAAAGCTTCAATCTGTTGAAGCGAAATATCACAGAACAACCGGTTTTGGTGTTGCCAGATTTTGCAAAGGTATTCCAAGTGAAATGTGATGCAAGTGGCTTTGCCATAGGAGCGGTCTTGAGCCAGGAGGACAGACCAATTGCATATTTTAGCGAGAAGCTGGATGAGACAAAGCTGAAGTATTCCACGTATGATAAAGAATTTTATGTTATCATACAAGCGTTGAAGAAGTGGAGACATTATCTGATCCCAAGAGAGTTTGTAATGTATAGTGATAATCATGCATTACAGTTTGTGACTCAGCAGGAGAAGATGAATCAGAAACATGCTAAATGGGTAGAGTATATGCAGAAATTTACATTTGTAATTAAACACATTTCAGGGACTGCTAACAAAGTGGATGATGCTTTAAGCAGGAAGTGTTTGTTGTTGTAGGAGTTCAGAGTCAAGACATTGGGTTTTGAAAACCTTAAGGACATGTATGCAGGTGATGCTGATTTTGCAAAGGCATACGAGGCAGCTGAGAATCCAGTTCTCAGAGACAGAAGCCCGTGGATGGATTACATGATCCAGAATGGATTGTTGTTCAGAGGCAATCAATTATTCATTCTGAATTGCTCCATGAGGTAGAATCTGCTAAAAGAAAAGCACAATGGTGGCTTAGAAGGGCATTTTGGCCATGACAAGACATTTGAAAAGCTGAGTGAAGCCTACTTTTGGCCGAAGATGCGAACAGATGTCAAAAAGTTTGTTGACAGGTGCAGAATTTGTCAGCATTCAAAGGGCAGAAAGAAGAATGCGGGATTCTATCAATCATTACCCATACTTGAAAGGCCATGGGATGAAATCAGCATGGATTTCATATTGGGATTACCGAGGATGCAAAGAGGACATGAATCGATCTTTGTAGTGGTCGACAGGTTTTCCAAAATGGCACATTTTATTCCATGCCAGAAGACCAGCGATGTGACTCATATCGCAAATCTGTTCTTCAAGGAGATTGTTAGACTTCATGGTTTACCCAGAAGCATTGTATCGGACAGGGATACAAAGTTCATTGGACATTTCTGGAGGACACTCTGGAAGAAGATGGGAACTAACTTGATGTTTAGTTGAGCCTATCATCCTCAAACGGATGGGCAAACAGAGGTTGTAAATCGAAGCCTTGGAGATTTATTAAGAAGCCTGGTGACGGAGCACCACAACAGTTGGGATAATGTGTTGCCACAGGCAGAATTCGCTTACAACAATTCAGTGAATAGAAGCACAGGGAAAACTCCATTTGAGATTGTATATGGCAGGCAGTCAAGAGGAGTATCTGAACAGAGGGACTCAGAGCAGATAATCACAAAGAGTGCAAGCGCTGAAGAATTCACAGAGGCGATGGAAGAACTTCACTGCAGAGTGAAGCAGCGATTGTTGGAGTCGAACTAGGAATATAAACGCAGAGCGGATCAGCATAGAAGACAACTTCAGTTCGAATTTGGTGATCTAGTTCTAGTGCATTTGAGGAAAGAAAGGTTCCCAATGGGAACATACAACAAGTTGAAGATGAAGAAAATTGGGCCATGTAGAGTCCTAAAGAAGTTGGGAGAAAACGCTTATGAGATTGAGTTGTCGGATGAGATAGGAATATCTCTGACATTCAATGTTTTAGAATTATATCCATATAAGGCTGAGGAAACAGGAACTGGAACTAATGAACAGCCAAAGGTCCAGTGGCAGAAGCAGATGCCGATTGCAGAAAGTCCACAGATGGAGCGTATAATTGACAAGAGAGTCAACAAAAGAACCAGACGGAAGCAATACTTCGAGTATCTGGTGAAATGGAAGAATCATCCAGTGGAAGATGCCAACTGGGAGACAGAAGCAGTTATCCAAAAGCATGGATAGACTGTGCAGGAGCTCATGGACAGGAGCCCATGAAAGTTTTCAAGCTGAGGAGTATGATGCAGGAGCATCGCCAACTCAGCAAGTGAGCCATCACATCAAGCGAAAGATCAGCTGGAGAAACAAACCCAAATTTCAAAAAGTGCTTTGGGATTGTAGCACAAGTCTTAAATGATCCTTTATGAAGGAGCGACTTTTGTATGTTGTATCAGACCTCGAGCCATACGCTCTTGTCTGAAATAGATAGGAGGCATTTAATAGGTTTAATGCAGGTAGATAGGATTTTATTTCCAGATTAGACAGTTTTAGAGTCTGAGAGGGAAAACGGATATAGAC
>ML787468.1:388965-413267 GCA_009831015.1 Picea engelmannii | reverse complement strand
CTTAAATGATCCTTTATGAAGGAGCGCCTTTTGTATGTTGTATCAGACCTCGAGCCATACGCTCTTGTCTGAAATAGATAGGAGGCATTTAATAGGTTTAATGCAGGTAGATAGGATTTTATTTCCAGATTAGACAGTTTTAGTGTCTGAGAGGGAAAACGGAAATAGACACCCTCGTTGTATCATTGTAACATTATTCAGAATCAAGCATTCAGAAGAGAAGAGCAAGCAGAGAACTTGTGGAGAACACCCATGTACAGATGTTGAATTAATAGAATGGAATTCTGATTCAAATTCATCGCTGGTGTTGTTTCTCTGTGTATGTTGTTTAGGTGCTCATGAATGTTTGTTTTCTGGTGATGCATTTTCTTTGTATATGTTGTGCATGTGATTTCAGGTTTTAGCTGAAGTCTGAAAGGGAAGAGGATAAGTTTCAATTGTTTCTCTATCTGAGCCGGGATATTCTTGCAAGGTGTGCAGTCGAATTCATCCGCAAGGAGTGCGTCGATGAAGGCTCAGTAGCTGAACCTTTTGATTTTATTTGCCCAGGAGTTGATTTGGGTTATTGAGGTCCTGCAAGGAGTGTGCAGGCTGGATAAGAAGAAGTCTCAGCTGTTAGTCTGAGTAAAGGAGTTAGACGACTATTGTTGTAGGGAGTGCGCAGAGTCTGAAAGATTCAACACTTAGAAAGCGTTGAATGCTGAGCACGAGTAGTGCGCACAAGCTCAAGAGGGATAGTTCCTTCATAGTATGGTTGAAAGATAGCCAGGAGGTTTTGGGTCGAGGAAGGTTTGAGAAGGAAGTACAAATATAGGAGTTGGAGAACAAGTTCTGAGAAAGAACCTGTAGTTTCTCAAGAAATCCTCAAAGGGGAAGAATCAACAGTCAGGGCTCGCAGGAGAAATCAGCGAAATCCCTTCAACCGTCAGATCTCTGGAAAGTTGCACAGGGGTTAAGTCCCTAGATTAGAGGAAGAACCCGAGGAGTCATCGGGACATCAAGGTCGTCAGGATTTTCGTAGACAAGAGGATCGATCATATTGAAATCGCGATCTGTGATTTCCCGAGAGGGTCGGAACCGTTGATCGCAACAAGGACACGTGGCGGGAGATCCCGAAGAGTCGGGTTCGGAAATTCGGGGTTCTTGCTCACAAAGGAATTGTTGAAATAGAAATCGTGATTTTGCGATCCCTGATAAGCAGAGAAAGGAGTGGTGATGTGGAGGAGAGAGACCGCACGTGTATCGGGGTTCGGCATCTCGGAGTTTCCGAGAGCGTAGGTTCTATGCATATCAAAACCGCGAAGTTCGAAACTCCAACAGGGAGCAGGTCGTGGTCTTGTGGAACGAAAGGTCATATGCGGAAGGGGCTAACCTGAAGGAGCTTGAGAGAGAGAGATAGGTGCCATCGGGAATCGGGGTTCGGAGATCCGTGGTGCCAGCGAAACGTGACATCGCATATGCCGATTTCCCGATAGGGAAATCCCTGACAGGAACGAAGAAGCATCGGCATTGAGACCCATCGGGTTTCACGGTTTGTGTAGCATGAGGAACATGCCCATGAGTTTCACAATAACGTGAAACCTGATTTCCCAATAAGACAAAGGGGAGATCGCAGGGAGAGAGTTCTGTGGGTATTGAAGGGGTCCCGATAAGGGATAAGAAGAGTATTTTAGCTCTTCGGGCCTGTGAAGAATAAGGTCCTGGTGATCGCGGACGTGTGTCGGGTGCCTTTTGCGTCATAGAATACATGTCCAGGGTCCCATATTCATCAACAATTGGTAGCTTGATGTATGCAATGGTTTGCACAAGACCAGATATCGCACATGCAGTGGGAGTTGTGAGCAAGTATATGAACAATCCAAGTAAAGAACATTGGGAGGCAGTAAAGTGGATTCTCAGGTATTTGAGAGGTACTGCTACTCATGCATTATGTTTTGGAGGTTCATACACTTTTCTACAGGGATATGTTGATTCAGATATGGCAGGTGATAAAGACAGCAGGAGGAGTACCACAGGGTATGTTTTTACTATAGGTGGAACAACAACAAGTTGGATTTCAAAACTGAAAAAGGTTGTTGCACTTTCAACAACAGAGGCAGAGTATGTTGTTGCTACAGAGGCTAGTAAAGAGATGATTTTGTTACAAAGGTTTATGGAGGAATTGGGAAAGAAGCAGGAGAATAACAGGTTGTACTGTGACAGTGAGAGTGAAATTCATCTTGCAAATAACTTAGCATTCCATTCAAAGACTAAGTATATGCAGTTGAGGTACCACTTCATACGATCCACCTTGGACGATGGACATTTGAAGTTGGAAAAGATACACACTAGCCATAATCCTACAGACATGTTAACAAAGGGAGTAACTAGAGAAAAACTGAGTTCCTGCTTAGTTTCAGTTGGTCTTCAAGAATGAAGATGAAGATGAGAAATTTGCCAGGTCCAAGAAGGTTTAGAGTCCAGCATATACAACAGTGGTGGAGTTGTTGAGATCAGTCTCCAAGTGGGAGATTGTTGGTTGTGGAGCCTGATTATCTTCTTGATTAAGAGGTCTTTTACTTCCAGCCGTGTTTATACCCCATGAAGTATTTACACCCCAGAAGTATGTACACTCTTCCACATGGGAGAGTGCAGAGGGGGGGTACCCCCTCTGTGGGGTCCGGGGGAGCTATCCCCCCGGCTAGGGGGTCTGGGGGCAAGTAGGCCCCTGAAGGAAAAATTGTCTTGTAAATGTATATTGTAATTTCATTGTAAATCTGGACAATTCATTATAAGGTCACAGATCTAACGATACAAATTATGCTAGGGTTTTTTTCCCTAGAAGGCAACCCTCTTTTATGAGGGAAATGTATTACAGCTATGGATGATGGCGAATATTGTATTCTGAGATAGGATACTGGGAGAGAAAGAAGAGAAATTTACAGCGGGTTTTGTTGTAGGTTGTATCCCTTCATATGCTGGATAATAATAAAGGAAGGACTTGGCAATTTCTTTGGTGGACATAGCCCACACTGGGTGAACCACGTAAATATGTGTCTCTATTGTATTGTGTATCTTTTGTGTTTTGTTTCTGCATTTGTTTTATTTTATTGCTCCATGGTCCTGTTTTTCTAACAAAATCTACCCTTAGACTTAGATCTCCCACTTGAGAATTTAGATCTATTTCTTTCCTGGGAACCTGCTCTTGCAAATAATGCGCTTGTGTTATGTCCTTCCATATTCTTTCGTCTCATCTCCTCCGAAAACGAGGATCAAGCCACTTCTTCAAACTTCAAAAAAGTTGTATTACTACCTATGGCCACAACCTGACTATCCCACGAATTTGGTAAAGAACACAACAAACTAATACATTTATCTTCATCTAAAATTTTAATCTCAATAGATACTAACTGACTTACCATGGTATTGAAGGCGTTCAAATGCTCTGCCACCGAGTCTCCATCTCTCATCCTCAAGTTATACAACTTCTTTCTCAGGAATAGTTTATTTACCAGGGACTTAGACTGATACAACTTCCCCAACTTTTCCCATAAATCCTTGGTTGTATCTTCCTCTGACACATTTAGTAATATTGAATCGGAGAGACACAGTCGGATTGTGATCTTTGCCTTCCGATCCATCTTTTTCCAGTCATCTGCAAAAGTTCCTATAGGTGTAGTACCTGGATCTACTGCGATCCACTGATCTCTGTCCACCAAAATATCTTCCATCTTAAGCTTCCATAGATCAAATATTTTCCCATTAAACTTCTCGATCTCCATCTTCGAATTGCTTGCCATTTCTTTTCACCTGAAAAGAAATACTGCAGATCTCCCACTGTAACAAGGCTTATCACAATCCCGAGCCAAACCCTTGACCACAAAGGCATCCCCCTAAAGCCAATAAAGCTCTGATACCAAATGTAAATTCTAACCTTGTACAATGTCTACTGTAAACAGATATTCAGAAAAGAACAAAAAAGAAACAATGGAAAATACAAACATTACACAGAGATTTTCCCCCTAGAAACCCAAACCAGGAAAACCAGCATATATTATATTCATTCATTGTGTTACATTGTTTACAATACAATATACATATAGGAGCCATCGGCATCCAAAACCCTAACCCAATGACCTGGATTACTCCAAAACCCTAATTCCTTAACTGGAAATAGAAAACCATCGGCAAAAACCATGTGCCAAAAAAACCACCTAAATACATGACACATTTCCTAAGGTAGGTGTCATGTTTCTCGAGGTAGAATCTTTTTTTCCAGGGGCTCCGTATACCTGCACCCCCCGAGGGGGGGCCTAGTGCCCCCCCCTCTAACCCCCCTACACACCCGTCGCATACGCTCAGACACTACTACTCGTGCAAACAATATAACACATACCCAGCATCCTCTTCATCAATCAATGACTGTCATATAACCTTGTGACCCTTTCTTCGTCGGCCCACTTTCCTATCCTCACTCTAGACATTTTTCCTCCATCTTTCAACGAATGACTGGGATCTATTCACATGTAAATTTGATGGTTAAAGTTTAAAGCAAAGACTTAAGGACTTCCATCCCCTTTGGGGCCACTATCGTCCCATTCGACCATTCCAATGTTGATATGCGTCACCTCTCAAGGTGTATTGGTTTCAATGTTGGCACCCTCATCAATGTCATGACATTTCCCCCTTTTCCCCTTTCTTAAGCGGGACTTGTGACAATCTACGACTGATATTAAATATATTTTTTGTTGATCGATATTTCTTGTTCTTTTTCGAGTCTTCGTCTTCATCTACACTCCCTCATCATTGTCAGAGTTTCTCGCTCCATCTCTTACTCTCTTTAACAACTCGATCTCCCAACAAATGGTCCAATCTACCTATCGCACCGATCGTCAACTATTGATGGTTCTAGGACTTCATTGTCATCGGGCTCTCTCTCACACTCTCCTCACTCCACGACTCGAGACTTTTGATGATATTACCTTTTAGGGTAAGGCTGAAATTCATTCATCGCGTTAAATCAATGACTACAATCTTCCCCAATTCAACATAGGGTTTTCTTCTATACAATGGTTTGAAATTGGGACTTAGCCAATTTGATGGATTCGTTAATGGTTTTACCAGGTGTTCAAGAGATCGAGCACTACTCTGAGACCAACTAAATCTCTCTCACACTTCTTAGGGATGGAGTTTTCATATCTTGAAAGATTTCCATTCAAGTCGGGTAGAAGATTTGAGGCATTAAAACTCTTTGAAATACACAGAGACCTCCCCCATACACTAGAGTATCCCATCTACTAGTCTTGGGTGAAGAGTTTGTTCATGTCTTGCAAGCTTTGCTCTGAAGCTGCAAGAACCTCAGGCACATGGACCATCCCAAATTTACTTAACTTCACGGGTTAACAAATTTAAACAGTGAAGGAAAAATACACATTCCATGTTACTCAGGAATTCAATTCATCATTTACATGCATTCATATTTTCCCATTAAATTAGAAACCACACATTCACATCATTATCATACATCAAATAAGTCAGGTTAAACATTTATCTGTTCAGGAAAATATCATCTTCCAACTAACTGAGAGATTATTCCTTTCCTCCCAACCTTAGGACATACTACAAAGTGCCTTCCTATAGTACGCAACCCTTGTTCCAAGGCATGATATCATAAGGGAATGACTCAGTTGACTTCCAAATTTAGGATCATCTGGGAAGGTTACTCTCATTCCTCCACTGACAACAATAGAAGTTGCCCAATTCCCACTGAGATCAGGGCTTCCACAAGTTTATAAGTTACCTCTCCAACTGGATTTTCTCTGCTCAAAGGAGTCCCTTCTCTACTTTACAATCCCTCAGCGACCTCCCCTTACTAGTGTCATCTTCTATCCAATTAGTACGAAGTTGTGGCCCTCTATTGCTCAATTTGGATCCAGATCTTCTTTGTTTCAAGATGATCATCAATATATTATACGAGTTTCCTATTTTCTTCAAAGAAAACTCTTTAATTTTTTCTCTTCCTTGACTATGTGTCAAAGAACATCTATGTTCTATGTGCCCTTTTCTATGAGCTTATTGCTCACTCACTTTTCTCTACGTGCTTGATGTTTTGCATACCATCATGGGTGATCCAGTTGTTTTCTCTTCTTTTGCTACTCTTTTTTTGTCTCTTCCCTTGGTGATGTTTTTCACCTTTGGTATCTTCCTCTGCCTATCCTTGGGACTACCATGGCTTTTGTCAGACGTGACCTATTATCTCGAGCCTGAATTCTTGAAGGGGTGAATCTGTGGTGTCCTATTCGTCATTTCATTTAGTTGACGCTTTGCTTTCTTCAAGAGACCAAAACTGTCAGCAGTTATTAACAACTTCGACCACCAGTCTGACCTCCATAAGTGGTCACGTGAATTCATATCGATCTGGGTACGTTGGTAGGTGTGGGTATATGTTTTGGAAGTATAAGCTAGCTTGCTAAGCAAACTTTCTATTTTCTTCACTAAAACATTTTAGCTCCACCTCACCAATCCACTTCGTCAGTTCCACATGTGATATCATGGCCAATAATCTCGAGGCTTTCCCCTCTCAGTTAGCTTTCAGGTGTTTTTCATTAATCAAAACACATTTACAAGCTTCATAGTCACATTATATGAATTCTTGTCATATTTACAATTATGGGGGAAAACAAGGTGTTACCATCTTAGCCTACATAATAAGAAATGGGTGCAATCATGTTATATTTGTGTGTTTCTAGAGGGTGTTCCTAGAACCATATAAATCAAGTAAGATCTCTTCGTGGCTTTTATAGTCTTTTGATAGAGTGACCCCTTCCAACAAAGGCCTCATGGTATAGAATAATTTCTTCTTTTATAATGAGATCTACAACAAACATGACTCCCATTATGAAGCATGATTGTGATATGTTTGAGATATGAATCTAAGTTGTAATGCTCACTTATCATATGGATACATAGAACAAACCCTCTCTTATATGGGTGTCTACAAAAAGTTTTTTTTTACATTTTCTCTAAAACTTTGCATTCTCATTTAAAACACTCTAAATCTCCTAAAAAATAATTATGACTTGGTATTTCTGATTTTTGTTTTTTATTAATAATATACATATAATACATAAAAAGATTACATTTAAAATTATAAAATATAACTATTATTATTATTTTCAATTAAAATTACAACTTTTTATTTATTTGGTGGTGTTTTAATTTTTTATATTGTAAAAAATTAGAAAAAGAATATTTTATTTAAAATAATTTTTATCTTGAAATATATACTTATTTTATTATTATATTTTTTTAAATCACAACAGATAGAAGGATCATGTGAGCTTCTTAGCTTAGCTACACAACTACTAAAAATGCCTATTACGTATACTGATGTAATTTTATTTAACTATGAAGAAAATTACTTTTTTTTTCTCAAAAAGAATATTTAATTTATTATTATTATTTTCAATTCAAAAATATACCCTTCAATTCCAAAAATAGTCAACTCCAAAATATACCCTTCAATTAGCCGCAAAGTGACTAATGAACGCCCAAAGATGATGCCAAAGGTTTTATGGTCGCTAGTGCTTTTAATTTCGGAGATTATATACCATACCTGGCCTGGATGGATCTACAAGGTCTCAACCGACGAACACGTTGCCCAGAATGTCCCCAACGTCACGCAAGATCTGGTAGATGTTTTGCTTGCAGCTTCTGCCGATAAAGAAATGGAGATCCAAATTACACGAGACAATATAAAGGCCATCCTCTATGTATATAAAAATTGCATGTGTTTTTTTTCAATGGCAGCTTTCAAATAAATAAATACGATGCAGTACAGTGATTATGATCATGTGATACTGTATTGATGTCTTTGACGATGATGGCAGGATATGCTGGCCGCTGGCACGGATACGTCATCTACAAGCATAGAGTGGGCAATGGCCGAATTGTTGAGGAACCCGCCACTGTTGAAGAAGGTTCAGGACCAGCTGGAACGTGTAGTTGGAATGGTGCGGATGGTGCGTGAATCTGATCTTCCTTCTCTCCTTTATTTAGAAGCTGTGGTGAAAGAAACGCTTAGACTCCACCCGGCGTCACCCCTTGCCCTTCCTCACTTATCTGTGCAAGCATGCAATGTGTTGGGCTATGAAATTCCCAAAAACAGTCATGTTTTGGTGAATCTTTGGGCAATTGGGAGGAACCGAATTTCATGGGAGGATGCCCAAAGGTTTTAGCCAGAGAGATCCATGCAAGGTGGCGGCTTTATGGATGAGGAAATTTAAAAGTTAATGTCAAATGTGGTAATTTCAAAAGTTAATCAATTAAACAGTGGCAATCATATGGTGGTACAGTAATTTCTTAATATGATTAAGTAAATGTTAGAAAGTAAACAGGTTAACTGATTCATTCAAAAATATAAGGAAGTTATGAAGAGTAAATCACATTCATTGATTTGAGAGGACGACTAAGAATATGCCAGCATCTTCAATTGTTAGCCATCAGATTAGAATTTTAGATTAAAAGGTGATTAATTGTGCCCATCTCCAATAGGTATATGCTTTTCGACATAATTAGGTATTCAAGTCAAATATATTTATGTAATCTCCTTATCATTAAAAGGTTAAGAAGATGAATCGAATCCTTAAAAGAATATATTAAATTTTATTATTTATTAATAAATAAATTGTTGGACTTCCATTCATCTTCTTAGCCTTTGGACGTTTAAATTTATATTAAAGTTTAAAGTTATATTAAAATTATATTTTAAATAAAATTTAATTATATTAAAATTATATTTAATTATATTGAAATTTAATTTAATTAATGTAAAATTAAATATAACGTAACCCTAATAACACCTGCAACTGAGAGGTAACCCTAATAACCTACGCACCTGCAACGCATTTTCCTGCAACGAGAATGAAGGAACTGGGTAATACGCCTACACAAAGCACTTCACATCCACGCGCCCGCCCTGGTAAAAAAATGAGGGCGCATTGTAAAACACACAGAAGAAACAACAAGGTAGATACTCACAGTTCATAATCCACGCTGCCACAAGCGGCCATACGCATCCGCCCATGGACAATAATTTTTGTTGTTATTTCTTAATCATTGAAGGTGGCAATCTTGTGGTGATCAAGTAATTTTTTAATCTTATTTAGTAAATATGAAAAAGTAATCACATAAACGTACGTCTTTATAAATGAGTCGATGTTAATTTATCAAAATCTCATCCATTGATTAGAGAGAAAAGGTGACTAGCACAGCAGCAAAATAGTTGATGATGAACGCCTAAAGGTTAAGAAGATGAATCGAATCCTTAAAATAATATATTAAATTTTATTATCTATTAATAAATAAATTGTTGGACTTCCATTCATCTTCTTAGCCTTTAGATGTTTAAATTTATATTAAAATTTAAAGTTATATTAAAATTATATTTTAAATAAAATTTAATTATATTAAAATTATATTTAATTATATTGAAATTTAATTTAATTAATGTAAAATTAAATATAACGTAACCCTAGCAACTGAGAGGTAACCCTAATAACCTACACACATGCAACGCATTTTCCTGCAACGAGAATGAAGGAACTGGGTAATACGCCCACACAAAGCACTTCACATCCACAAGCGGCCATACGCACGCCCATGAACAATAATTTTTGTTGTTATTTCTTAATCATTGAAGGTGGCAATCTTGTGGTGATCAAGTAATTTTTTAATCTTATTTAGTAAATGTGAAAAAGTAATCACATAGACGTACATCTTTATAAATGAGCGGATGTTAATTTATCAAAATCTCATCCATTGATTAGAGAGGACGACTAAGAATATGCCAGCATCTTCAATTGCCAACCCTAAGATTGAAATTTATGATTAAAAGGTGATTAATTGTGCCCATTGTGCGTAATTATTTTTAGGTTTTTTTTTGCATTGAATTATTTTGAGATTGGTTTTGAAAAACTCAAGCATAATTTTGATGTACGTGCAAATTTTGAAGTAATTACTTCCATTAGTACAGTGGCATGCCCAGCCGTACGTATAGATTATATTCTTTTGGGTTTTTTTTAATTGAATTAATTAAATATTGCTTGTTGGAAAATCAAGCATAATTTTGAAGGAGGTGCGTTTGGAATGCATAAATCCATACATTTGATCGAGTGGAAAATTAGACATCAATTTAAAGAACAATAAGAAATATTTAAGAACCATGAACAATAATAAATATTTAGTAACCATAAGTCCGTGAATGTCAATCCCAGTTAATTGGAAGGGTTTTCAAATAAATTTAGGAGCTGGGTGAAACAGATATGTTTAATGATATGAATCTATTGCACATTCATTTTATGTTAATAGTTGTTAAAACTTTATTTGATGCTTTAATATTCATTTTTACTTGATGCCGAAATTCAGAGAGATAAGAAATAGTTGTTAAAACTTGCCGATGCTGCTTTAGTACCCATTCAAGAAAAACATTCATCAGGAAAACAGAAAACCCACTGTACAAAAAATTCAGGGAAACAGAAAAGCATGTATCAGGAAATTCAGATAAATAGAAAAACAAGTATCAGGATATGAAGTTATTGCAGATTCTTTTTATCCTAATAGTTGTCAATTCCTGCTGATTATTTTAATACTCATTCTGACCCACTGCTACAGAAAATTCAGAGAGATCGATAAACATAAATCAGGAAATTTAGAGAAATAGAAAACATTTATCAGGATGTGAATTTATTGTGCATTCATTTTAATTCTTGCTGATATATTAATACTCAATCTGACCCGCTGCTACAGGAATTGCATTGCAGAACAATAATTCTGTTGTTTACTTAGAAAGCAAACAGAGGCAAAACCTTGACGGTTAATTTATGTAATTTTTTGAAATACGACCGGTCCAACCACTGTGTAGTTTAAAAAAAAGAAAAAGAAACTTATATATTTTTATTTCATATGAATGTCTTTGATATTGAAATCAATTTCTCTCTTGAATTATACACACCATCTCACCAGATGCCAGCAGCCTTCTAAAACATTACTGATACAATCTCATCTCTGTCCAAAACATTAAATGCCAACAGCCTTGGAAAACATTACGGATATAATGCCATCTCTGTCCAAAACATTACCGATACAATCTCATCTCTGTCCAAGGACGTGATTAGGCCTGGGTGCAGCTGCGTGCTAGCTTGTGCTATCATTATCAGGAAAATCAACAGAAGATTTCTTGGTATGCTCAGACTCCTGGAAATGGCGGAAAGAGTGAGCGTGGGAGTGTTTCCCATGGTGGTGGCGCAGGTGGTGCTGGTGCTGGTGGTGTGGATGACGCGGGTGGCGAAAAGATTCAGCGCTGCTACGACGGCTACCCACTGAGAGGGTCTGATAGGAGCCCATCTGCAATACAGGGGAGTTAGAAGTAGTACTTCTCATGACTTCTTTCATGGAGCCAATTGCCTCAGGGAAGTTGCAGCCATTTGCCGCCACTTCATCACACGGAGACGGGGGAGCAAGAACCACTGGCTCGGTAATTTCTTTCCATATTTCCTCAACTTCCTCCGGACTAACAGGCCTAGTCTGTAATGGATAAGAGAGGACCTGCATAGGGTTTGATTCCACATAAAGATCTCTGAGCTCCCCCTGTACAGCTTCTGCAGATGCAGAGATCAGAATGTCCGAGGCCTCCGAAAATGCAGTAGTTGACGATACATCGACCACGATCGGCTTGAGAACGGTTGCGAGTCCGTGAGCGGCAACGTGGTAGTCGTAATAGAGATCAGGGAACGCGACGGCCGCATTGTTAACCATGACGGGCGCGTAGTCCATTCCTCTGAGGCCGAAGGTTGTAAGTGTTAAACTCCGGTTCTGTAGAAGCGTGTTGAGGCGTGCGGCGTTGGGGAGGCCGTTAAGATTGTAATACGACAACTTGGTGATCACAATGTGGTACTTGATGGCGTCCAAGTATTCTTGCGACGATTTGGAGGCCAAATCCAAGTCGTAGAGAGCTGCGTCCGGCGGAGCGAAGAATGTATAGGAGCGGCCTGCAGATGAGAGGAGGGATAGGATGTCCGCAGTCAGAAGGGCGTTGGCGAAGAGATGGTACCCCGACACTCTGAGCGCGTTGATCATTGAATGAATCTCCTCGCCCTGTCGAAGATTGTCGGCCCGCACCCTCGTCGGAAAAAAAGCGAGGAAAAGTAACAGCAGAAATAGTACCACAGAAAGGTTACGCCGCAGCAGGCACTCCATCGACACGGACATTCTCTGTGAATTGTGAACTGAAATGAATACGAAGCCTAACTTATTTCTCTTTCTTGTTGGTTGCAGAGATAATGGCAATGGCACAGAATGGGTGATGGTCTCGTTTGCTTCAATATTTATTTATTTCATATCTGACGACGAAAATTACCGTTGGCGTCAGCCTAGTAGCCGTTGGACTCATTAGCAATGATGTGGACATAAAATAGTGAAAATGAACGAATGAGAAATCGAGATGATTACCGTTGGCGTTAGCCTAATTACAGTTGGAATCGTTTGAAATGATGCTGACGTTGGAGTCGTTTGCAATGACGTTGACAGCATAGAGAAGGCTCCAATAGGGTGTCGTAGTGTAATATTCTGGATTTTTTCGTTCCTAACGCTCCGTTATGTGTTGATATATGAGTTTAAGGTAATGACATTTTTTTTTTGAGTTTTTTTTAATATTTGTGTAAAATTATTTTTTTGTTTAATTTTAATGTTTTAAAAGTTTTTCAATAGGTTGAATTAATTTTTACATCTAGAAATGATTTTTTTTTTTTTTTTAAATCTATATTTTTATATTTAAATTTAATCATAATCATTTTAAATTATAATGAAATCTTAAATATTATATATTTTTAAAATAAAATTTATTTTAAATTAAATAAAATTAGAAATATTATATATCAATATTCTATAATTTAATTTTAATAAAAATATTAGTATTGAAATTTTGAATTAAAATTAACAATTTCGATAATAAAAAACTGTAATTCTAACTGAAATTCTCTAACTAATCTAACTGAAATTCTCTAACTAAATTTTGATAACAATAATTACTCTTATGATATAAAGATAAAAGAGATAACATCTTAACAATTTTAATGGTTGATAAAAAGTGACATGAAAGTCGCATTCATTAGATTGTGGTAAACCACTCAGAAAAGTAGTTACTTATTTTATCATTAGATTGTGATAATTACTTATTTTTAATTATATTTATGAAAGTTTAGAGTGTCATTTGTTCATACGAGGGATTTGAATATCAAATTTTTCAATTTTGGGTTGTGGAGTTGATTTGATTTACTTTTAAGGTGATATAATTTATCAATTAGAAATATGTACTTAAAGGTGTATCTAATTCAAATTTTACACATAAAACCAAATATTACTTTTGATTTTAATTTAACTTTTTACTTAAAAATTATAAAAGAAATAAAATAGTAATATATATTTTTTAATTATTTTAAGTTTTAATTAAATTTTTAATAATTTGAATAAATTTGGTGATATAATTTATTAATTAGAAATATGTACTTAAAAATGTATCTAATCCAAATCTTACAAATAAAATCAAATATTATTCTTGATTTTAATTTAATCTTTTACTTAAAAATATTAAAAAAATAACAATATTTTTTACAAAATTTATTTTAAGTTTTAATTAAATTTTTAATAATTTGAATGGATTTAAAATAAGAAATATTTTTAACACTTTAAAATTTTACAGTTTCATATCACATCTATAATTTTATTTTTTTAACATTACATTTTGTCTTCAAATCTCACTTAAAAGGTTGTTCTATATATATGAAAAAATATTATTTTATAAAGTGTATAATCAATAATATCTAAATTAATGGTGTCCCCGAGGTGTAGGATAGTCAGTGACGGAGTGTGTTGTTAAGCCACTCCTTGATGTTGAAGTCATCGGTTCGAAACCTGTGGGGACAAAAAATCCAACCATGTTAAGGGTTGGTGTGGCTCACGCCGGGTGCAAATTAACAAACAAACAAAAAAATATCTAAATTAATGGTTTTTTTATTTTATTTTCTAAATTAATTTTATTTTGTCCTTGAGGTGTAGGATAGTTAGTGATAGAGTGTGTACAGTCGGTGACGGAATGTGTTGTTAAGCCACTCCATGTTGAAAATTCACTGAAATCCAACAGGTGCTTTGACGGATCCCACTGCCAAAAAGGTCCTAACCAATTAACAAACAAAAAAAAAAAAAAATTTATTTTAAAGATAAATCACATTTGATTTAAACATTTTTTTAAATTTTCAAGATAATCACCACGATGAACCGTTACACATTAGATTCATTTCAATGTATCTTGATTTTTTTCGTCTAAAGTGACTTTGATTTTGTGCCTATTTTGATTATATTCAAGCTTAGAGTACCACTATTAGTTGTGTTATTACTATGCTTTGTATTATTGTATTGGACTATGTTTACAAGATCTATGTAAAAGTGTTTTTACGTAGGTGGTAGCTCTAGACCCTTGCGATTAGTCATGACTTGTCCTCTTAGTTCCCATCTTGAGATAGTCCTTACTCTTATATCTTAGTTGATTACTCTTGGAGTTCATTAAATTGATCTATGGAGTTCATTAAATTCAAGATGGTCATTTATGACCTAGGGTCTTGAGATGGATCTATTAGGACACATGACCTAGAGAACCTCTAGGTTGTCTCACTTACTCTATGTAAAAGTGTTGCTCATGTTATAAAGGTTGTCATACCTATAGAAGCACACTCATCTTATGTTTGAGCATGGATCCCCTCTTATGTATTTGTCACACTTTGGCCATAGAATCTTGGAGATGACTCTACAGTTGCTCATGCACCTTCAATTTCTTCAATTTTCTCGAGATAGTGTCAAATCTTGAGGCAGTACACGAATCCATAGGCACTAGTCAATCATCGAATGTACTTTGGGGTTATTCTTACATGCATGGGTTTCCTCTTGGCATGCCACATATCAGATCCTTGAGCACTCTCTTCATTCATCAGTTTTAGGCATATTTCACATGGTTTAAGATATGGCCCCTTTGGAGGGTCATTTTACTAGCTATTTTGGCATGTGTGGGTACCTCTTAACTTGGAGAGAGTCATTCCATAGTTTGTGGAGGTTTCTTGAATGATTTGAAAAGGAGGTTACACATTGGAGACCTCACATATGACCGTTGGAGCTAATCTTAGGGGGTTCATCCTTTTTTTTCATGGATATGGTTGAGTGTTTTTCACATTTCATATGTTAAGGCCTTGCATCGTGGATCTAGTTTCTTGATTTGAGGATGACTTCCACTTTGGAGGTTATTCTGCACACATGTATCATGCTTGTTGATGGGACGTCTCACCTTGGAGAAAATCTAGGAGGTTTGAAACCGTAGATCTAATATTTCATTGCATATTTTGAAAATGGCCTAGCTTCAAGAGAAATTATATTTTGATGGAGTGCCCATAATTGTAATAAATCAATGCCATTAGATGCAAAATGACTATGATATTTCCAAATTTTGATCATAATAGAAAACCGAGAAAAAATCGAGATAATTATGGTTCTTTTAAAATCTACCACAAGAAAGTTTTTGCCGTAATTTTGACCACTCGTTGGAGTTCCCCACATCTTTTTCTTGATTATTTTTCTTACTTGGGGATTTAATTGTTGGTATCCTTCCATGGTGAATATTTCTCTAGCCTTGAGGCCATATGGTATGTGTTCTTATGCATCTATTAGGGGTCATCCACCCTTGGAGAGATATACACCCACCTTGGAGGTTTTCATTGTCTACTTTGAAGAGTTGGTTATGGATCTATGCACTTGGACGCCTTTGGAGGCCAGATGTTGCACCTTTGCATCATCTTCTTCCCTATTTGATTGGGACAACCTTCTCTCTTGGAGGAATTCTTGCACATGTGGTACACATTTATTATATTATGACTTGGTGTCTTTTATTTAATTAGAAGACAATTCCATTTTGTAGTTCTCCTAGGCTAGATTTAAGAAGATAGAAAATAATATTGAATGAGAAGGATGATGAAGCTTCCTCTATAAATAGAGGCTCCTCATCTCATCCCAATTGGTTGTTGTTATTGGTTACTTCTTTGAGAATACAATTTTGTTGAAGATCTACCAATTGAGATTTTGATGTCAATTCTTGGAGCTCATATTTTGTCTTTTTTTTTTTTTGAATTAAAGATTCAATGTATTTTCTCAAGACTACTACAAGATTTCGAGATCGATCCATTTGAAGGGTAAGACTACCACTTAGAGGGAATACATTTCATGGAAATCCCTTCCTTCTCCCTTTGTTTGTTTGGTAAGTGCTCAATTCCTTTCATTTTTTTACCTTTTGATCCCTAGAAAGGGTATTTAGTATTTTGATCAAGTTATAGTTGATTTTTATGGTGAAGGTGATTCCTTTGGGAGCCCCTTCTTATAGGGCCTTTGTCCATATAACTTACCTTCATTAGATAGGAGACTATTTTACCCCTAGGGTTCTAGTCTCTTATCCATGATCCATTAAGATAAGATAGACCAATTTTAGAGGGGCATACTTCTTGACACCATAATCCCTAGTTGGAATAAGGTACTTGTTTTCTTCTAACAACCAACTATAAAACCCCAAAATTTGAATGTTTTGATTTTGTTTATGAATAAATCTAATGGAAAATAAAAGAAAAATCATCATTTAGATTTATTCCCTTATCTAGTGAAAAGTTCATGGTTCATTTCATTTCCTAGACTAGTTTATCAAGGGTTTGTGTTTAATTACTTATCTCTAAACCCTAGAGAGGCAAATCGACCCTCTAGTTTTATATTTTTAGGATTTATTTATCTTGTTTTGGATTATTTTTAGGGCTCTCTCAAATCTGAAAATTGCACAAAAGAAATACAAATCAGATTTGAGAAAACCCTAGAATGAGGTTTTATGCTTAAAACTTAATTTATACATAGACCTAGCTTATGTTTCCTTAACTAGAATATTGTTACAATTTTATCTTACATTTATAGTGTTGGATTTCATCTCCAAGTTGCTTCTAGTTGTATATCATTCATTTAGAGATTGTTTGGGTGAGTTCTAGTGCTAACATTGAATAACCTAAGGGGGGATTCACTCTCCTCTTTCAAATTCTCTTTTATTTAATTGACATGTCCATTGTGACTTAGATTGTAACATATTTGGGTTGTTTATTTCTTTCATATCACAAGTTTTAGCTAAAAGTTCAAATAAGTCTTGCATATCGTCTTGCATATCAGAGGAAAATATTTCTCTTAGATGGTTTATCCTTCACTCTAAATCTATAATTCTACATTTATTCATTATTAAAACATATTTGGAAGTGTGGGACAACAATGTAATCCTTATTTTATCATATGATCAATTGGAACCCAAAGCACACATTGCACCATCAATTTATGATCTCCAAAATATGATGTTGTCTTTATTATTCATCTTTAAATTAGATTTGGCACATACATCCACTATCTCCTAACTCTTTTATCTTAAGTGAATAATTTATGGCTTATGCTAATAATCTTTGATTGTTATCGTAAGACATTTAATCACTTATTTGGATTCCTTGTACTTTACATTGTGATATATATGGTGGATTTTTCGAGTTAAACCATAATCTTGCATGGTATTAATTCGTTAAAAAGATTTGCTCATAGATCTATCATTGGTAGATAAGGATACTCACTTGGCCTTTGGAGCTCGTTTACATGAAGGGGATATTGTACTAAGGTGATAATGGTGAAATTTCCCACGGTTATACTTTCCACTATGGTATAGTCTAGCTGGTAACACAACCATGGATAAGTATAAGACATGAATAGACCAAGAAAATATATGAGAATATTGATTCAAGTAAAAATTTTGAATAGACAAAGAAAATATAAAAACAATTATTGTATTTTTCATGCATTTTTGATTAAGGAGAAATTTTTGTTAACAAATTATATATTAAATAAATTTAAATAAAAATAAATCAAAATTAATTATATTATTTAAAAAAATACATGGGCTATAACCTAAAATATCTTTGTATAGTGGTTATTGGAGCTCTGCTAGGGTTTCATTTCACGTCGTGTAATCTCTGAACTACTTGCATTTTCTTCCATGGCGACTACTGCAGGGGGAATTCAGCTCCCTCCTACAGCGGAGCTCACACGGGAGGCTCTCGAAAAGAGAATCTGTGTACCCCACAAGCCAATAAGCACTAGATCTTGTCAGGACAAAACAACAGTACCCATCGAAATGTGCAAAGTTCAGAAGATTCGATCTGTGAGTAGCATATGAAGGAACGCAAGGAGCAGGGAAGGGGACAAACATCACAGCGAGCACCACGAACCAACCTGTGAGCCAAGACAAAATAAGCCGAAAAGGAGCAGGAAATGGATCCCGAAATCCTCCACAATTCCCGAATATGAGATCACGTCCAACAATATTGGAAGCTACATATAAAGAATGTGTGATTACACAGTAATCAGAAAATTTATGGGCATCTCTCCCTCGGAAAAATCCCTTGATTGGTGGATTCGAATTCGGAGAAATTGACCTCAATCTAGGATCCAAAGGATTCTTAACAACTATCTTTACAAACCTTGAGGTCCGGATAGAGTCTTCGAGAACAGACCCTATTTTTTTAACTCAATAAGTCTCTTTCTACGTCCCTGGATAGAGAAATTTATCCCAGACAAGGAAGACTTCATGGTAGCTCCGGTATGGATCAGGATTTACTCCTTACCTCAGGAATACTGGGAGGAGGAAATAATGGAAGGAATAGGCAATGCCTTGGGATCCTTTGTTAAAATCTCTAAAATTACGAAGAAGGGAAAGTATGCATCATATGTCAGACTCTGTGCTTACACAAATGTCTCCCAAGCGCTCCCGGACTCAATCTGTCTCAGGTATCAAGACAACGAATGGAATCATTCCATCGATTATGAACAGATATTGTTTATATGTCACAAACGTCACGAGCATGGACATCTTTAGAGATTGTCCCCTCAAGAAACAATACTCATCCTCTAAGGCACCCACAACAAAAGACGTAGAGGAATTTGAAATGGTAAACACAAAGAGGCGCAATAGTAAGAAGCGTGTTGGCCCTCCAAATCCAACAAACATCACCACCAATAACCAGTTTAACTCTCTCCAGACCACCCAGGAACAATCGCGTGAAACTATCCCTCCATTAGAGGAAGAGAAACCAGCCTAGGATTTACCTCAAGCAAAAGAAAAAGCCCAAGACGAACAAGCAAAACACAGGAAAATAATGGAGAAGGATGACAATGCTAATACAGATCCAGACAAAGAAATGCAAAATACGGGAGAGGACAAAGGAGAATCAGAGGATGGCGAAAAAATGGAGCTAACCGATCTCAACTTGCAATCTCTATCCACAGCATGGTGACAATAAGACCCCAACTCATTCCCAGATCAACAAATCCAGATGGTCAGAGACGCAATAGTTTTAAAAAAAGCAAGGTATTCAGGGAAAACAAAAGGTAAGTCGCCCTCCTCAGATTTAGGTATAAAAACTCATGCCTGAAAAGATATGAGCAAGAAATCTAATGAAGAGAAGAAAAAAGGAATAAAATGAAACAAACAACTTCCACATGCGCTAGGACAAATGTTGGTTAATTCAGGATGAATTAATCAGATGACAGATTCTTTCCCTCTAAACACCCATTGTTCCCCATGAAAGAGTTATCATGGAACATCGGCGGCCTCAACTAAAAATCCAAACATAGACTAATGAATAAAATCATTCGAAAATAGCACCCCATTGTAAACCTTCTCCAAAAAACCAAATGCCTCAGTAACCTTATCAATACCCTAGCTCCCAAAGTTTTGAAAAATTCGCAAGTTATTTCTTGTGATGGGAAAGGTGTGGTGGGAGGTCTTTTCATTCTTTGGAACCCCGCTGAAATTTCAATAAGCTCCTTCTTCTTCACCACTAGTACCTTAAATGCCCACTTTCACATCATTCGAATGGTTTCCTCTTCTTAACTAATGCTTATGGTCCTCCTCTCGCCCCTAATAAGCTTTCCTTCCTCAACAACTTGCAAGCTCTAAAATAAATTTTTGGGGATCCCCATTGGATTATTATAGGTGATTTCAACATAATTACTTTCCTAGATGAGAAACGTGGACACTTGAGACGGCTGGACTAAGCTTCTTGAAAAGTCAATGAATTAATTATATCCTCCAATCTAATATACTTACATTTCTCTAATGGATTTCACATCTGGAATAACCAACAAAGCGCTCAGACCAAATCACTTTCAAGGTAGATCGATTCCTTATCTTTGACTTGCTTCCTCTTATAGGCCTTTTCCTCGAAGCTAGCATCCTTTCTTTTTCATGCTTCAACCACTCCACAATCCTTTTAAACCTCATCCTTTCCGATAATCTCCCTCTCCACCCCTTCATATTTGAATCTTTTTGGATTCATCACCCTAACGTCACGCAAAACATTGAACAATAATGTGTTGAATCAAAATCAATTCAAGGCATCCCCATGTATCTCTTTCAACAATCACTGAAAATCATCAAAACCAACCTCAAAAAATGGAATAAATAAACTTTCGGCAATATCTGTTAAATATAATGTAACCTCAACACTCTGACTGTACACTGCCAGCTGTCCTGGCCAGCTGTACTTTCTTTTCTTCATTTGCTTGAGCCTATTTAGCTCAGTTATTTTCCTTTTGCACATCACTACTTCATTAACTCTTCTCATTGTACTTTCTTCTTACGTTCTCAATATACTGAATACTATTTCTACTCTATTCTTTCTCTCTGCATTTCTTGCTTCACAATTTATCATGGTATTAGAGCTTCAGTAGTAAGCCTCTTCACACAGGCTGGAGAGAAACACGATCCTCAAACAGCGTAGATCTTACACTGTGAACGAGAGCACAAGACGCAAACCTCTTCACAAAGACTGGAGAGAAAGTCGTTGTCCGCATTTCGCTCAAAATATCGTCGCAGGAAACTCCCACGAGGAAGAAGAGCGCTATACGCTCAAAATATCAAGCAAGCAGAGACTACAGAAGGAGAAACTCTAAAGAATCATGAGCAATTTCATATTCGTCAAAGATTCACGAAGAAGAGCTGCAGGAGGCACCAACATTTGAAAAATTCAAAGAAATTCGTTCAAATTTGTGAAAGATTGCTACAGGAGGCAAAATCGTTTAAAGAATTTCAGGAAATATCTCTCCTCCGTCAAAGATTGTAGCAGAGAACACTAAGCTTCAAAGAACTCGTGAAATTCTTTCAAATCTTTGAAAGATTCACGATATTTTCTTCCGCCTGAGAAAATCCTTGCAAAAGCAGCAAAGAACACATTAGAGTAGCCAAGACCGAGAAATCGCAGCCGTAAGATATGTCATGCGAAGAAATCGGAGGCGAAAATCCAGTTGAGAAGTGACGAGCAGAGCACAGAAAAGGGGAAATAATTTCAGCCGTTAGATTTCACGCAAAGGACCGACAACCGTCGGATCCGTGAGAAAGTGCACAAGGATTAGTCCTCTGGAGCGCAAAGGAGAAATTTTGACTTGCATAGTTAGGAAATCATTAGGACCATCCATCAAGGAGGACACATGGCGAGATCTCGGCATTTCGCTGACTCGCAGGGTGTAAAGGTCAGAATACTGTCGTGAGAATTCACGAATCATGAAATCCCGAGTCATTCTGGACAGTTGGATCGAGAAATATCGTGAGTCGTCGATCTGACTCTATCGCAAAATCGGGAATCGGGAGTTGGACGAGCAAAGGAGACTGCACTTGAAACCCCGATACACGAAATCTTGAAATCACGAAATTACTCAAAAGAAAATTTTGAGAAAGAATCTAGACTGTCCATCTCGAAGGACAGGTGGCGGCAGATCCAAAGCACCATCTCATTTTGGCATCTCGGCATTCGTGGTTTGGGTAACTCAGTGACAGGACTTCTAAAGTCATGAAATAACGAATCGTGAAATCTCGAAAGGATCTGGACCATCAGATCACAGGAACATCTGGACCGTTGAAGTGTCCAAAGGGAAGTTTCAACATTTCAGATTTCGTGAACTCGAAGGTTCGCAGAGCGAGAGCCCAAGAGTTGGGTATCCCAACTCATGAAGTCGCGAAGTTGCGAAATCGCGAGGAGTAAGGAGAGTCGTTGGATCCATAGAATGGGAGGACCATTGGATCAGGAACCCCATCGTGTATCGCGTATTTGAAGGTTCGGAGGTTGAAGGGATCTCTTTTTGACTGTATATCTTGCGAAGTGTCGAGAGTTGAGGCACGAGGGAACACGTGGCAGAGCCATAAGGTGGGGCCCGCGTGATATATAGGCAGACACGCGTCGCCTAGAAAAAGGAGTCAACACGTCGTTGATTTCTCACATCTTGGGGATTCGCTGGATAAGAGTGTGTAGTCTCAACGCTTCAACCTGCGAGGTTGCGAATAGCGAAAAGTGTCAAAGGAGGAGTCAACCCGGTGTTGACTTATCGGGTCTCGGGAGATTGCAACAGGAGGGAACGAGAGTTCAACCCATGAACTCACGAAGGTGCGAGTTGCGAAAAGGACTTTGGGTTAAGCCCTTGGTCATAGCGTTGTGGTCGCTTGGAGGATAAAGAACCGGCATAGACATCTCTATTCTCCAAATCACGAAAAGTTGATAGCGCTTTAACATTTAGGGGCATGGTCACATTGCACGGAGATTAAGGGCGAATCCAAGGTTGTTAAGCTCTCTTCAACGTTTCGGTGATCGAAAGTTGGAGAGGCAAGAGTTCGGAGGACTCGTATAATGAAGTCCCAAAGTTCAAAACTCGCAAAGTCAAAACTCGTGAAATATAAAATCGTAGAGTTCCGAAGTCACTACAAGAAATTAGCAGACCTGGTTTAAGAATAAACAGGTAAACAAAAAAAATTTCCAATTTTTTTTTTCTATTTTGTCAAATTCTTTAAATATGGTGACGTTTAGCAATTTAGGACCAACTCAGGGTCCGATTCTTCTTGGAAAGAACTATGAGTTCTAGTCTCTTCGAATGAGATCATTTTTGCAAGCACAAGAGCGCTGGGATCCAGTGGATCTTGGATATGTGGAACCAGATCGAGTAGACCTTGCCGTCATGAAAAACCAGTAGAGAATTGCTCAGGCAACTCAGTGGAACAGAGAAAATAAAGCTAAATTATGGATTCAAAATTCTGTGGATGATTCGATTTTCTCAAAAATCACTGGTGCTAGTACTTCAAAACAGGCCTGGGACATCCTTAAATCAGCCTACCAAGGCAATGACAGGGTCAAAACAGTCAAACTGCAGACCTTGAGGACACAATTCGAGACTTTAAGAATGACAGAGTCTGAAAATGTGGATCAGTTTATGACCAGAGTGTTGGCTATCGGAAGTCACCCCTGGATTGCTAGCAGGAGCAGAGCCCGACGCCCATTAGTTTAATGTCACGATTTGTTTAAAGGGTGATCAAATGGAGGAAAACTCAAACAGCATTGTATCAACTTAGAAACCAGATCAGGCATGCATGAACGAGTGAGGTCTTGATAAACTCCAAACAGTGAGTCGTAGTAAAGGGTGAGCAGGCGGAAGACTTATGCAAGAAGGGTGCAAAGGTCTATAATAAACATCAGGTTTATCACAGACTGGAGCAGAAAGCATTCAAANACAAAGTCCCTTAATGTTCAAACACAGAAAACCAGAGAGTACAAAAATGCCACGACAAATCCTTTATCATAACATAACTGCAACAATCCACGTGAATCATTCACTGTGAACACCCCGGCATGAGATGAAACAAAGATGGAAGAAAGAAGAATTGTTTGTTATAAACCAAGAAGTCTCAAACACAGAGGCATAACCAGGAAACCAGAATGTCGTTGAAACATTACAGTTGGGAGCTTAGCTCTACCATCGATAGATACAAAAATGGAAAAAATGCCTACATATACTCAAAACAACAACAACAGTAGAACCAAGAAACTGCATTGAAATCTTTGCGTCTGCATGGCTTCTGACACTCTGCAGCCGCAGTCTTTGACTAATCGTGCAACTTGTAGCAGAAGTGATATATCTTCTGACAGTTACATCGGCGAATTGACGTGCCTTTAATTCATTGTAGGACGTCCCCATTATGGAGGAGACGATGTCTAACCACCACCAACCGCTTCAATAACTGCTTCTTGGGATTTGAGAACGGCCCAGCCAACTCAGCACTTCGGGATCTGGATGACTTCTCGCGCTGCCACCTGGAATAACTGAATAGCTTGAGGGACAGGTGT
>ML787468.1:364458-384046 GCA_009831015.1 Picea engelmannii | reverse complement strand
CATGACCATACTTTTCATGGGTAGCTGAAACAGGGAAACCACCAGGTCCTTAATAACTCCCAAACATTGTACCCTCCTGGAGTCAAAGGAATAGAGGTCATGATAGGCTCTGGTGACTTCTAATCCTAGCTCTTCCATGACGGTTTTAGGCATGAGGTTGTGGGAGGCCCCTGAATCCATTAAGCAATTATGCAGCACTTTATCATGTATGTTCAGAGAGGTTTAGAAGGGAGGGGATGAATCATCTCTATCTTCTACCATGGGACCTAGGACAACTGTAGGTCTTTCATCTTGGAGGTTTATGCAGTCTGTGGCAGGGACAGAGGCTTCAGACTTCAACAGGTCGGAGAATCATTTTTTGAATTCCCCATGTTCGATTAACTCAGTGAGGGGCACGAGGATTCTAACCTTTTGAATTTCATGCTCAAAATTAAAGGAAGATGTGAGCTTTGGAATTTCTCTAGTCTCAGGAGCATGATTTTGAATGATAGGGGAGAGAGGATGGACCTTCTTACCTCTGTGGTGGTCTGCTACCTCGTCAACAGGCTTCTCTGCTCTAGTGGATGACTCAGGAACATCAGGTACTACTGCCCTCTTGTCTGATCTCAGGCTATACCTACCTCGGCCACCGCCAGCTTTGTCTCCTTTGCTCAATTCATTCAACTGACCATCCATGAGAGACTCTTCATAGGCTGATTTGGTCAGATGAGGGAAAGGGGGAGTGACCTCTACACTGTGAATTTTAGACTCAGGCTCGTCTGTTTCTTCTTCTTCTTCATCAGCTACAAAATTGTTCTGGAAGGGAGCCTGAATTTTCTGGTCATCTCTGTCTCTTTCCTTCTCTTTGTGCATAGTTGGAGGAGCAAAATTGTTTGGCCTTCTGAAACCTCCTCTGTTCTCGGTGTTCTGAGGGCCTTTGTTCATTTGTTTCCTTTTCGTCTTTAACTTCTCCATCTCTTCTTTCAGAACGTTCACCAGCTGGGTCAGCTCATTTACTTGGGGGTGGGGAAATGATGAGCCAGAGAGGTTGGAGCCAGAAACTGAGGCTTCTGATTTTTCCCTTCCTTCTGTCAGTATCGGCTCTTGCCCTCAATCTGTCAGCTGCTATCATGTTGGATTCCACTTATGTAGCTGCATCTTGCATCTGAGCTAAAGAGGTGGCTCTCCTTTCTCTTAATACGAGACAAAAGTCAGGGTCAAATGCACTAGCATATGAAATTTGAGCAGAGGCTTCAGAAGGCTTTATCTCTGCAGGAATCTTGTTATACATCTTATTGAATCTTTTGGAGAAGTCCGAGACAGACTCCCCTTCCTTCTTCTTCAGGGACCCAAACTCAGTCATGTAATATATGTAATCTTTTCTATCCCCCCACTGTCTCAAGAAAACATTATCCAGAGCCTCAATCCCAGCTATGGATCCTGGGGCCAGTCCCCTGAACCACTTCCTAACTTCACCGTCCAGGCTCTGGACGAAGTCTCTCATCCAGACATCTTCATTCTCAATATTCAGGTTGTCTGCATAGCTGTAAAAGGCATCCAGGTGCTCTTCAGCAGTCACATCTTCCTCACCACTGAACTTGGGCATATACTTCAAATAGTCTCCAGCAGGGAGAGGGTTCAAAGGCTGAGGGAGAATCAAAGGAGCATATCTAGCAGTGACTATGGCATCCATTATGTTCAGAGGGGGATTAACACCAGCCATAGGGATGTTGAGCAGAGGAGAACTCGGAGGAGATGGAGTGTGAACAGGTGAGGAAAGAAGAGAGGTCCTCACAGGAGACGATGAGGAAAACAGAGAGAAGTCTAAGGGACCTGAGTGTGCAGGTGTTTCCCTCTGTGCAGCAGTAGTAATCAAAGGAGGAGTAGTGAAACCTCCTGAGAGGGGAGTGACAAGGATCTCTCCTTCTGATACTAGACCATGAGGGGAAAACTCAGCAGGAACACTCCCAAAGTTCAGAAAACGGGAAACTTCAGAGGAAGAACGACTAGGAAACTGAGAATCTGAAAATGGAGTTCTCACAGAAGGGGAGGGCATATTACCTTTTTCATCGACAGAAACTTCTTTTGCATCCCTCTTTCCCTTTCTGCGTGCGGCTTCCAAGTCTACTTCTGGTGTGGCCAAAGGCAAGTGTGGATTTGACCTCGTGTGTCTGCCTCTTGAAGCCACAGTTGATAGAATGGGTTCTCCCCAGCGGAGTCGTCACAGTGGAGTCGCCAGGTGCACAGGGGAAATCTTCAAGTTCTGATCTCTGATGCACCTTCAGAAATCAGCTAATCGTTGTCGTTCTGCCCAGGGAAAATCTTTAACTTCGTCCCTGGCAATGGCGCCAGAAATGTTGGCTATCGGAAGTCACCCCTGGATTGCTAGCAGGAGCAGAGCCCGACGCCCATCAGTTTAATGTCACGATTTGTTTAAAGGGTGATCAAATGGAGGGAAACTCAAACAGCATTGTATCAACTCTGAAACCAGATCAGGCATGCATGAACGAGTGAGGTCTTGATAAACTCCAAACAGTGAGTCGTATTAAAGGGTGAGCAGGCGGAAGACTTATGCAAGAAGGGTGCAAAGGTCTATAATAAACATCAGGTTTATCACAGACTGGAGCAGAAAGCATTCAAACACAAAGTCCCTTAATGTTCAAACACAGAAAACCAGAGAGTACAAAAATGCCACGACAAATCCCTTATCATAACATAACTGCAACAATACACGTGAATCATTCACTGTGAACACCCCGACATGAGATGAAACAAAGATGGAAGAAAGAATAACTGTTTGTTATAAACCAAGAAGTCTCAAACACAGAGGCATAACCAGGAAACCAGAATGTTGCTGAAACTTTACAGTTGGGAGCTTAGCTCTACCATCGATAGATACAAAAATGGCAAAAATGCCTACATATACTCAAAACAACAACAGCAGCGGAACCAAGAAACTGCATTGAAAGCTTTGCATCTGCATGGCTTCTGACACTCTGCAGCCGCTATCTTTGACTAATCGTGCAACTTGTGGCAGACGCGATAGATATTCTGACAGTTACATCGGCGAATCGACGTGCCTTTAATTCATTGTAGGACGTCCCCATTATGGCGGAGACGATGTCTAACCACCACCAACCGCTTCAGTAACTGCTTCTTGGGATTTGAGAACGGCCCAGCCAACTCAGCACTTCGGGATCTGGACGACTTCTCGCGCTGCCACCTGGAATAACTGAATAGCTTGAGGGATAGGTGTGGAGGCCAGCGTGGAGGATGAGGCGCATGACAGGAATGTTCGTGCCAGGTTATAAGGGCGTGAAAGGAGTGACGCGACGAGAGGGTGATGATGGAAGGAAAGAACTCGCCTTCAGGTGAGAGGCTGGCATGGAGAAGAACGGGACACGTGGCAGGCGGTGAGTGGATGATGAGAAGAAGGGAGGACCACGCAAACCAAAGAGGAGAGATGAATGGATGACACACGGCAGCAGGGGAAAGGCGGAAGGGAGGATAGAATGGCGGGGATAGGGCCCACACTGGTTAATCATAGGGCAGTTGAGAAGGGCGAGGCTGTATAAGCACCGTTGATCCGGGCACCTCAATCGTGGCCGTCGGGAAGCTGCACATGGGATTCCGGACCCCCCCCCTCCGCTTAAAGGTAGAAAGGCGGGGGGGGGTCCGGAATGGTCTTCATCGCCGTTGATCCGAGCGCGCTCATCTGGACTGTCGGAGAGGTGCGCCCCCGATTCCGGACCCCCCCTTGCTTAAAGGTCGGAAGGCAAGGGGGGTCTAGAATCCAACGCACGCCGTTGATCCGGGCACGCGAATCTGGACCGCTCGGACTTGCTCGTTGCTTACCATGGGCGCATAATCGCCCAAAACTTAGGACAAAGGGGTTTTTAACCCTTCTTATGCATTCTACCCCCCTATACAAGAAGAATCGCTAACACAGAGTCATGGGAATCATGAACCAGATCAGATTGACTGGTGAAGCCATCACTCATGAACGCATTGTTGGGAAAGTCCTCAGAAGTTTACCAAAGAAATTCGAAATGGTTGTTATAGCAATCCTTGAATCCAAGGATTTGTCACGTTTTTCAACAGAAGAACTAACTGGTTCCCTGGTGACACATGAGACCAGACTGCATCTCACAGATGAGTCAATTGCCAATGCCTTCAAAACTCAATTCTCCTTCAGCAGAGGGAGAGGCAGAGGAAGAGGCAGAGGTCACCAAGGACGAGGGAGTACTACAAGTGACCAACACTCGAATGGAGGTAACAAACAACAGAGCCAGCATCAAAATTTCGAAGGTCACAGACAACAACACATGAATCAGAACTTCCAGCCTCAAAGAGGCAGAGGGAGAAGATCAAATGACAAATCAATCATACAATGCTATTACTGCAAAAAGTATGGGCACTATGAATCTGAATGTAGGAAGAAGCAAGAAGATCAACTCTCAGGCAAAGCACATGTGTCAAATCATACGGGAGAAACCTCAAAAGGTATGTTTCTCTCATGCCACAAGACTGAAGAACAATCTGAAGATCTCTGGTTGCTGGACAGTGGATGCAACAATCACATGAAAGGTAACAAAGATTTACTTTCATGCATTGATTCTTCAATCTCATTTGATATTACACTTGGAAATGATTCCTTAGTCAAAGTTCAAGGCAAAGGAACTGTACCTATTCTTACTAAACAAAATGAAAAGAAAGACATAAACAATGTCTATCATGTTCCATATCTGAAACATAATCTGCTAAGTGTAGGACAACTCATTGAACATGGCTATAAGGTACTCTATGAGAGAGCATCTTGCAAGATATATGACAAAACCCCAAGCAGAAAATTGATTTCTAAAATCCACATGTCTCATAATAGGATGTTTCCCCTTACACTTAGAACTGCAAATCTGATTCAACCATATGCACAAAGTGCATCCACCTTGAATGAAACAATGGTTTGGCATAGAAGATTTGGACATCTACCCTTTAAGAGTCTAAGTATTCTTTAGAAGAACTCCATGGTCAAAGGTCTTCCCATCTTCAAAGAACAAAATTCCCCATGTGAGTCTTGCATACTTGGAAAACATAAGAGAACTAGTTTTCCACAGTCATCCAATCAAGCCAAAGAACATATCGAACTAGTTCACACTGACCTATGTGGACCAATGCCAATAGAGTCAATAGGTGGTAGCTTTTACTTTCTAACATTTATTGATGATTTTAGCAAGAAAATATGGATCTATTTTCTCAGACACAAGTCTGAAACTTTTGCAAAATTCAAGGAATTCAAAGCAGAAGATGAAAAACAGAGTGGGAAATATATAAAAGCACTCAGGTCTGATGGAGGAGGAGAATAAAAATCAAATGAATTTGCAAATTTCTGCAAATCACAAGGCATTATCATGCAAACAACAACCAGGTATACTCCACAACAGAATGGGGTGGCTGAAAGGAAAAATCAGACAATAATGAATATGGCAAGAACACTTCTCAAAGAGAAATGTTTGTCAAATATTTTTTGGGCTGAAGCAGTAACATGCTCAGTTTATCTCTTGAATAGATCTCCAACCACAAGTCTAAATATGAAAGTCCCGCAAGAAGCATGGAGTGGGACAAAGCTAAATGTTGCACATCTAAGGACATTCAGATGCATAGCATACGCTCACATACCTTCCGAATTAAGGAAGAAACTGGATGATAGAAGTGAGAAATGTATCTTTACTGGATATAGTGAAACATCTAAAGCCTACAGGATTTACAATCCAATCTCCAAGAAACTAATTCTCAGCAGAGATGTAAAATTTCTGGAAAATCAATTCTAAAATGAATCAGAAAATCAACAACTGGACAGTCAAAATCCATTGCTGCCAAGTTCTGAAAACACAGAAAACTCAGGATAGTAAATACCTCCACCTGTTATTCCAAGATTGTAGCTACAAGGACGATCTGAAAATTCTCAAGATAACTCAACTTCAAGCAAAGACTCATTCTCTGAAATTCAAAATCAAAGAACTCGAAGTTTGAGAGAAATCCATCAGCAGTTGGATGATTTTGATCAACACAATCTGTTTGCATTAATGTCATGTCAACCTACATCTTTTAAAGAAGCAGCTAAGGAGCCACATTGGGTTCAAGCCATGAACCAAGAAATTGACTCCATTGAGAAGAACAAGACATGGGATCTTGTTGATTTGCCAAGTCACATGAAAAGTATTGGTGTCAAGTGGGTTTACAAAACTAAACTCAATGAAAAAGGGTAGATCGAAAAACACAAGGCAAGACTTGTTGCCAAAGTATTCTCACAACAACCTAGTACTGACTATGGTGAAACTTTTTCTCCCGTAGAAAGGTTAGACACTGTCAAAACTCTATTAGCCATAGTAGCCCAACATAAATGGCAAGTATACCAGATGGATGTCAAGTCAACCTTCCTAAATGGTTTCTTATAAGAAGAAGTTTTTGTCGATCAACCACCTGGATTTGAAGTCCAAGAGCAGCCAACCAAAGTATATCAGTTGAAGAAAGCCTTGCATGGCTTAAAGCAAGCTCCAAGAGCTTGGTACAACAGAATTGACACTTATCTAATCAAAAGTGGTTTCAACAGAAGTCAGAATGAGCCAACTCTTTACACCAAAAATGATCAGCACAGTAAAATTTTGATTGTATGTTTATATGTTGATGACATGATATATACTGGAAATCTTGAATTAACCAATTTTAAACATGCCATGCAATCTGAGGTTGAGATGACAGATCTTGGCATAATGAAATAGTTTTTGGGGATTGAGGTTGATCAATCAACCAAAGGAATTTTTGTCTGTCAGAAAAAGTATGCAGTAGACATCATCAAAAGATTCTACATGGAAGAATGCAATCCAGTAGAAACCCCTGTAACCCTAGGCAGAAAATTGAGCAAGAAAGATGAAGGCCCTACAGTGGACCCTACCCTATACAAAAGTTTAGTAGGAAGTTTGTTGTATCTTACAACAACTAGGCATGATATTATGTATGCAGTCAGCCTTGTTTCCAGATTCATGGAATCTCCCAAAGATTCTCACTAGAAAATGGTGAAACAGATTCTGAGATATGTTGCAGGAACTCTCAATTTTGGCTTATGGTACACTAAATCTGATAGTAATCAACTATCTGGTTACACAGACAATGATTTTGCAGGCAGCCTAAATGACAGGAAAAGCACCTCAGGACATTCTTTTCACCTGGGCACGAACTTGATCTCATGGGCATCAAAGAAACAACCAATTGTATCAATATCTTCTGTAGAGGTAGAGTATGTCACTGCTACCTCAGCTTCTTCTCAAGCTATGTGGCTGAGAAGAATATTGAAAGATATGTCACATACATAAAAGGATCCAACTCCTATTTTATGTGACAATACTTCATCAATAACTCTATCCAAAAATCATGTGTTTCACAAGAAAAGAAAACACATTGACACTCACTTTCACTTCATCTGCGAGCTAGTCAATAATGGTGATATTTCACTTCAATTCTATGGTTCTCGAGATCAGCTCATAGATATCTTCACAAAGCCACTGTGAAAATCTGTTTTTGATTTTCAGAGACAACACTTGGGCATAATCAACATTGATGTTTGTAATTGTTGAGTTTAAGAGGGAGTGTTAAATATAATGTAACCTCAACAGTCTAACTATACATTGCCGACAGTCCTAGCTAGCTGTACTTTCTTTTCTTGATTTGCTTGAGCCTATTTAGCTCAGATATTTTCCTTTTGCACATCACTACTTCATTAACTCTTCTCAATGTACTTTCTTTTGCACATCACTACTTCATTAACTCTTCTCATTGTACTTTCTTCTTATGTTCTCAATATACTGAATACTATTTTTGCTCTATTCTTTCTCTCTGCATTTCTTGCTTCACAATTTATAAATATCTTCAAAGAAAAGGAAAAATTGATGATAAAGATGGAATAACTCCAACAACAAATTATTCAACAAGGGAGAACAAACAACATGGATATGGATGAGTCTTATCTCTATACTCAATTAAACATCAGAGAAAAACAGGAAGAAACCTACTAGAAGAAAAAATCTAGATTGCAGTGGCTTCAAGAAAGAGACAGAAACACCAAATTCTTCCATTGACCTACTATTCAAAGAAGACAACACAACTGTATTTCCACTATTAAATTTGTTCAAGGAAATCTGGTAACAAAGCATAAGGAAATAGAACAAGAATTAGTCTCATATTTCTCCAATTTGCTTACAGAAATGTAGCATGAAAGAGGAGATGCCATTAACAAGATAACTCAAAACATTCCTAAGTTAGTGTCCCAAGAGCATAACAAAGCATTTCTTAGACCTATCACCTTGGCAGAGTTGGAGCAAGACATCATGGAAATTCCAAAAGGAAATTCCGTAGGACCAGATGGCTTTACAATGGACTTCTTTCATGCTAGTTTTCCTATCATAAATCCACATGTCCTTGAATTAATGGAAGTCTCTCGATGATTCTCAAAGGTTCTTCTTTCTCTCAACACCACTTTCCTTACTCTCATTCCCAAAGAACACCTTTCCAAAGATCCTATTAAATTTCGACCCATCTCTCTTTGCAATGTCATTTACAAAATCATTACCAACATCATTGCCAATAGACTCAAACCTCTCCTCCCTCACCTAATATCGTCAAAGAAAATAGGGTATGAGGAATGGAGACAAACCTCAGATGGTATTATTCTAGCTCATGAAATCATTCACTCCTTGAAAACCTCCAAATAGGCAGGCATGCTAATCAAACCATACATGTCTAAAGCCTTCGATAAACTTAGCTAGAAATACATGCATCACTCTCTCCTAACCTTTGTATTCTCTCCCATTTGGGTTTCCTGGATCATGTCCCTCAACTCCTCTGCTTTCTTATCCATTCTCATAAATGTCTCCCCATATTCTACATTCTACCCTTCAAGAGGAATTCAGAAAGGTGACCCGCTCTCCCCATTTCTCTTCATCTTAATGGCAGAGGGACTTGAACTAGCTCATGAAGAAACAATCACACAAATAAAAATTAAGGCTCTTCACTTCATGGTAATGATCTTCCAGTTTCCCATCAACAATTTGTAGATGATACAATTCTAATGGGAATCCCAACAGTAAAATAATCACATGAAATCAAAAGAGTGTTGGAAGACTTCATGTAAGCCTCAGGAATGGAGATAAATCATCATAAATCCCAAAACTCCTTTTTCAACACTAATATTTCCATTCAAAGGAATATATCCCAAATCCTAGGATTCCAAAGAAGCTCTCTACCATATAAGTATCTAGTTTCCCCTCTCACAGAGAAGGCCTTGTAAAATGCCACTTGGAAAGACCTTCTTGTTAGAATGTTTTTTTTTATCCATCTGGACCTATCGATCTCTAAACCTTCCCAACCACCTTGTCATTATTAAATTGATTCTCCAAGCTATGCCCCTCTATATATTCTCTGCTCTTATGGCCCCTAATTCCATAATCAAATCTGTAAGAAATTTCCAACGATCTTTTGTATAGGGAGGAGCTGAAAAGGGAAAAAAATGGGCTTTGGTAAGATGGGAAAATATTTGTCAATCCAAACTAGTAGGAGGTCTAGGCTTGAGGAATCCTGGAACTCTTTTAGCTGTCCTGGGAGCAAAGACTTTGTGGAAGTGGATTCAAATAAAAGATGATCTATGTGGGAAACTCTGGAAGAGAAAATATGCCCCCCAAATAGAAAATCAAAATATAATCAGGTTGGAAGGTAACATTCCAGGTTCATGCATATGGAACACAACTTGGTCAATGTTACACACCAAAATGTCACACTTAGGTATCACATCTATTACACACCTTAAGTTTCACAAATGTCTTAAAGTGTCGTATGCACCTTAGTAAGTGTGGCATGCACTTTATCAAGTGTTGTGTGCACCTTACTACGTGTCACATCCTCTTTATTGAGTGTAAGAACCTTCACACTATGGAATTTTTTTTGTCACAACCCTTAGTCGGCGTGGAGGAGAAATTTATCATATTAAGGTAAAAATACTTTGTTCACATGCATTATTGATTTTTATTAAAAAAAAATAATTAATTTAGTGTGAGAATCCACCTCACATTTAGTTTCCTAATTTAGTGTATATGATACTTATGATATTAATAGAAACATATTTATATTGCATTCAAGGACATGATTGGAAGCTTGGGGGAATGCTAGTGCAATAAGGTTGTAAGTTCTCATGTTTTCATTAATATAACTTGGCCTATTTCCTTCATATTGTTGTTTGCACATGTATGTCTATATAGATAGATTTATTCTTGTCTAATGATATATTGTAGAAGTAGAAGGTATTGTTTTATTCATTTCAGACTCTCTTCATCTTGATCGTGGCTTGGACAAAAAGAACAAAGACTGAAGAATAGCAAGGACAATTGTTGGAAAATGAGTAAGTCACACTTCTTTCTTCTATATTCCCTATCCATATACAATAATAATATATTTAAATGAATGTTAGTGTCCATTTGTTTCTTTTTCTATCTTGGTCAATAAGGGTCTAGATATTCAAGGTATATTTCACCTATCCACAAGGGAAATACTCCGTAATAGAAAATTGACAACTCCACTAGGGAAAACACCATCTTCTTCTCGGTAAATATGATATTTGATTTTTTCATTACTCTTGCTTTTGCTTGTTTCTTTGAAGATCTCACTCTCCTTAGAAATCTTTAGGAAGCCTAGTTAGTCAAGAGTTGCACTTTTGCATCTTTCTATGAAAAATTTTGCATTGTTCCAACACTTCCACGCAACAATTCTCTCCCAAAGTGGCGCATAGAGTGTTGACAACCCTTATCAACGCTCATTTCTAGTGCTATAGTGAGCATTGATTCGTGTTCAATGTTTTGTCTCCCTCTTGATAGGAGCGTTGATCTCCTTCATGGGCTAGTTTTGATCTTACCTTGACTCTGGTTTTTCAAACTTTTAGCTCAAATATTTGCATTAAAGTCTTTTATGCTTCTTATTGGCTTTAGTTTATTGCACTTACGTAATTAGGTGATTTAATTATCTCTTTTGAGTTTCTATTTATTTTCAGATTTCCAAAGTGTGCATGTATACTTTAAGTTAATTTAATCATTTTGCTTGCATACATGTCACTGTCAATTTGAATTCTTGATTCTCATAACTTTCAAGTGCCCTGTTTTTCTTTTTAGAATCTAAGATTTGGATTTAAGAATTGAACCTCATTGTGTTAAGCCTTTTATTCGAGTTCTCTTTCCTTAGGTCAACCTTGATCCTATTTGATTTTAGAACTCATTGGAATTATCACATTTCTGTGTTGATTTTCAATTGCTCATTGATTGAATTTCAAATATTTTTCCATTTTGAGTCCTTGATCAAAGAAGTTTACTCACACTTGGCTTCTTCCAGTTCTCATCAAACTTTTGAGTTCAATTTATTTGGTTTATTTTTTCATCATATTCCTTTGTGTCAAACATTGATTTCTTTCATTATCATTGGAATATAGGAAGAATAAAATTTTTGTGTTTGAAGAGATTTCATTCCATTTACAATCAAACGAAAAGAAATTTTACATTCTAGTTTTTGGGTAGTGCATTTTTGAGCTTGCATTTTAAACAGAAAAAATGGTTTTTGAAAATTTTGAATCGTGTATCGTATAATTTCTTTGACTCATATATTGAAAACTTATTGCATTCAAAAAGTAATTTCTATTCCTTTCTTTGAAAGTTGTAATTGTTTCTTTGCTTGAAACCTCTTGGTCCTTTCTATAGATAGCCTTCATCGAAAGTTAAAGATTGCATTGCATTGATATTTTCTTTTGAACTACTTTTGGATTCAAGTATCACACATCATCGTCAAGTTGCATATGCAGTCCCTTTTGAATAAAATACCACCATAAAAAGAACAAGAACATAATCTAAAATCAACTAGGCCTTTTATTTATTATAAAACGATCACAAGTCTAGGATTTTAGGGCCTTGGTTGTAAGGTGGAGAGTAAATTATACATGGCCAATTAAACGAAATTGTAAAATACTAGAGAGTGTTGAAATCCAAGTAGTAACAATTGAAGTTTGTTGGCAGAGCTCCTCTTACACGGGAGTTAAGAACGAGTCAAGTGAAGCGATGATTTGAGATCTCCCCTCTTTCGTTTTCCTAGTGGGACTACAACAAGTTTGGAGCTTTGAAGAGTGGAAGGTCCCCAGGGTGACACCACTTATTCTTACTATTTGGTTCATGGATTTGTGTCCACAATTCCTAGTTCCATTTTATTAGTCTTGACTATTGACTGGTTACCCGTCCGACCATCCGTTGTGAAATTGGTAAACATAGTTTCTTTTCCTAAGATTCTACATGAGTGACTGGAAAGGGGGTTCCTCCTTCAAAAGGCTCCTTGTGGTACATGAGTTATACGTTACATTGGACTTTTAGTATCCCTGGAGGGTGGCCCTGCGAAGTGAGGGTTACTTTCATAGGGAAGGGATGTTATGTGGAGGTCAGGGTAACTACTTCTCATATCTTCATTGACGGCCTCATCTCTTGTCTCCAGAAGATCCATACTTCCTTTGTTTTTTTTTTTCTTATATTATAAGGAATTTGGTAATTTGCGCTCTTTGATTTAGTGGAATCTAGGTTGAGTTTTTGTATATGGAATCAGTTCCTCGAAGTCCCAATGAAGGGACCCCTTTTCCGAGTGAACCTTTTTTTCCCCTCTTTTGGAAACATTGGTCCTCCTTATATTGCCACATTGAGTCTTCTTGGATTTATTATCGAGTTACCGGTATGGTTTTTTTCCACTACAATTATCCCAAATTATGCTAGTGCTTGGTATGAAATCCCTCCACCCGAAGAACATCAACCCCATGTTGATCCTTTTCATTCTTCACCCGTCAGGTTTTCTTCCCTTTCTTCTTCCTCTCCTGGTGGAAGTATTCATGCTAGTAACCAGGAGGATAAGAAGAAGAAGAAAAGGAAGATTAAGAAGAAGAAAAATAAGAAAGGGGGGAATCCACTAGTTACTGTTAATCATGTCTAGAGTGTTGATGATATTGACAAGCCTACCAAGAAAAATCGCTAGCCCAAATTCCTTTGCAGGATTTGTAAGGGTGACCACCTTCTTAAGGATTTCCCCGATCTTCCCAAGATCTT
The DNA here is from genome assembly GCA_009831015.1 of Picea engelmannii. NCBI lineage: Eukaryota > Viridiplantae > Streptophyta > Pinopsida > Pinales > Pinaceae > Picea > Picea engelmannii. Next base: position 370,904 of record ML787468.1, on the reverse strand, counting down.
AGAAGTGTGGTCTATGGGTTCCCAAAAACATGCATTGCCTACTACGTCCGGTCATGCTAGTGACAACCTATCAACTAGTGATAGTAAGGTTGGAAGTAAGAAAGGTAGAGTCAAATTTCCTTGTAGGTTATGTGAAGGAAGTCATCAAATTTTCCTTTTCCCTCATATGGATGAGGCTTCATGTTTGCTTGAAAATATTTTTTATCTCCAACAACAACTTCTAACAACTTATCGTAAATTCTCTCCCAACCCACCATTAGTTGATGAACTAGTCAATCTGGTTCAATCATTGGTCAATCCAATTGATCAAGTGATTGATTCGGTTCCATCATTGGTTGATATGGTAGATGAAGTGATTGATATGATTCCATCATCAACCGATCCCACTCTTCCCTTGAAGAGTAAACTAGATACTGCTAAGGTATTTCTTGTTACTACAAATTCTTTTGAACAAGGGGGTATTTCACCCATTCCAATGGAACCCCCTCCAATTAACGATGTAGTTTCCTTTCATTGGAATAGACTGACAACACCTCATCTTCCTTCCTACATTCCCTTTCAAATAATTGTGGAAGTTTTTGATATAAACATATGTCACACTATTGTAAACGAAGGTTCTTTTGTTAGCAGTTTGTCCTCGAATGATTGGAAAGCTCTTGATTCCCCTCAGCTTGTGTCAGTGAATAAGAATTTGTTGGCTTTTAATAGAAGATCCAGTGGATGTTTAGGGATCCTTCCTCAGTTACCTATTACCTTAGGAAGGAAAATTGTCTATACTGATGTGATGGTAGTCCAAGGCCCCTTGGATTTTAATTTTCTCATCGGGAGAGACTATGCTTGTTCTATGAAAGTTTTTGTGTCCACACTCTTTCGAGTGATGTCTTTCCCTCATAATGAAAACACTGTGACCATTGTCCTACTTTCATTCATAGTACTAGATATGATGACCAACCATATGAATTCCCAAAATGTTCCTTACATGCAAACGATATCCACCCCACCACATATTAATTATGTGGCAACATGTCCCATGCTTTCAAATGATGATGAGAAGGAGACTCTCACTATATGCTCATCTTGTTTGGATTTAAATTCGATAGTTGACATCGTAACTCCCTTGTTAGGGACCTTGGATTTTATTCTTCCTCGTGTTGATCCGAGTAAGTCCCTTACCATGTATTCCTTCCAGAGTTATTTTATTACATCTGATGAAGACCTCTTGGAAGCCATCGTATAAAGTGATGAGAATAATTTTATTTTCAGTTCCAAGCTCATTAAAAAATGAAACTAGTGTCAAGCAAAGTTATTGTTTCTATGTCAAGATCATTAAAAAATGAAACAGAGGGTTACGATCATATTTTTTTTCCCGTGTCAATCTCGCTAAAAAATAAAACGGACACTCCAATAATAGTTTTCTTTGTTTCAAGCTTGTGTAAAAATGAAACCGCTCCCAAACACAGTTTTTCTAGTTTCAATCTTGTGTAAACATGAAACCTACATTGAGCATAGTTCATTTTCTGTGTCAAGCTCGTTAAAAAATGAAACAGACCCCCCTTCAATTGAGTTGAGTCTTCTTCTGAATCTTGTAAATGTTGAGTTGAGTCTTTGAGAAGATCCGGTACCTAAACCTTCATTTCCTCTGCCTCTCTCAATTAATCCTCTTTATTCCTCCCTCTCCGGTGAACCTATTCCTAGTAGTTGTTTATGCGAGTGTAGAAGAAGAGTCATTGAATGAATTGAATCTTGGGGGGCATGTCTCTAGCCTCGGTCATCATGTTGAAGCATTGATGGCCATAATTGACCATATTCAACATTAAGGGTATCAACCGGTGAGGGTCCCAATTAGACCATTTTCCATTTGGTATGGTGATCCTAACTCGTTATAATGGGTCTAATTACCCATCTAAGAATTTATTATCGAAAGGATACTTTCCTTGTAGCTCTTCTAAATGAAAACGAAATGCAATTTAAATTAGAATGCAACAACAAAATGAAAGCAAAATATCCTAATTGAGAAAGAGAAAAGTCTCTTCCTCGACCAAGATAAAGATGAAAAGACTAAGATTGGATTCAAAATAAGATATACTCTTGTATCATTTAATTATTTAATTCAATATAAAAATTATTAAAACAAAGAATGAATGTCAATCAACTAATAAACAATTATTAGCTGATACACATAAACTCCCTTGAATCCAACATTTAATTTTGACTAACCATGAAAATATAGCTTAACATAGATTTAAATAAACATGTATTAGCATGAAATTAAGAATAGTGCATAACCACAACTCATAGTTATCTAGAGCATAAAAATAAATTAAAATTGAATTATATATATCTTTCATAGTCAAATCTTGGTGATAACACTCATATTGATTACAAAATAGAGATTTCAAGGTTTTCCTCTAGTCTTCAAAGTCTCACAACAATGCACAAAACTTGAATATGGATTCAAACCTAAGGGTATCAAAAAAATTTCAAGGATCCACTATGATAGCAGAAGCTTTTCCTTGACTCATCATCCCCCTTGGAGCGTCTTCCGTAGAAAGATAGCATGCTCCTTCATTCCCCCCAATATCTTCAGTAGCACGATAGCGTGCTACCTTGTTTTTCCAAGTCCACACCCCTCTTTGTTTCTTTGTCATCGATCTGATAATTATACAAACCAGCTGCCACAAGTTTCTAATAAAATTTGTTTAAGAGAATTAATAATATCTCATAGATATTTCTCTTTTTTAGGAAACGGCTCATGAGAAAGGTAAATGGGCCTCTTCTGTAAGTGGGTTTTCAATGGTTTCATGATATTATTCACCATTTACTTAGAAACCCAACCCGAATTTCGCCTCCTGCTCCAATCCCATCGCTCTGATACTTTAGATCGTGACCATCTGCAACAAACCCTGCAAACTAATCAACAGAATTGGGATTAAAAATCAACAAGAGCAACAAACAAAATCCAAAACAACACCCAAAATAAATTTCAAATTCAATCTCTCAGAATTCTGCTACATCATGCTATCATTTTATTGTCAACTAATAGATCTCGAAAGGAATTCAAAATAAAAATTTCTCCCGAACATTTCTAGAAAACTAAATTGATTGCAGATCCGCAACCCAATATTCTGCCAAATTTTAGGAGTGTTAAGCATTTAGATATGAACAAATGGATGTTTTCAGATCATTTTCCATTGACTATGATTTCCAACAGATCTTCTCAGGACTGATTTGGTGCGCGAAAACTCAAGATATGATCATTAAAAGATAGGGTTTGGTGAGTTGGTAGTCGTGTGAGTAATATTTTCTCTTTGATTCGATGTGTTGTGGTATGATCTGATAATTGAATATAGAGACAAAGTTGACCCTTTTGAAAATCAAATTATTCAAATAAAGATCTAAAGTCGTGAAAGAAACTCCACCATTGTTCACAATTTCAAACATTATGATCACTTAGAACTAAGATCAAAATGAGCCATATCTTGGTTTTCATCAAAATTCTAATTATGTAGCTCATGTCCAAATAAGATCATTCCTTATGAAATATCATAAAGACATTTGTAATAAGATTAAGAAAAAAAGAACAAGTTTATAAAAGTTATAATAATTTTTTTCTTGAATTCCATCCTCGAATGATTATGATAACCATAGTTTTCATTTATTAATCAACAAAGAAGACTTGAAAATAAAACATGTCATTAAACTATTTGCTAAATATTGAAAAATATAACAAAATTCTTCTTACTCTTGTTTTGAATCTCATGTTGAAAATGATGAAATTTAAAATGAGAATTAATTGATATAAGAATGAAAAATCAATATTAAAGTTAATTTCAATAGTTATCATATTCAACTTAAGAATGTCCAATGGAATCATTTAAATCAAAAAATATTTACACAATTCAAAGCAAATCATTGAAATAAGAAAAACTCAAACAAAGATAAAAAGGACTATCAAAAGGGAAAAGATTAAGTCGATACAATTTTTCCAAGTTATGACATTTCAAGCCAACCATCACACCAAAAAAATCCATAAAATCATCTTCTCGAATCAATGAGGGCCCCTAATTTTTTTATTTTTTTTGTGTAAAATTCAAGGACCTGTTGAAGGGACAACAAATGGTGACACATTGGGACAAAGCAATTATCTCTGTAAAATAATTAGAAATATTTTAATAGTTTTTTCGAGAATAGAAATCAAGTATTATGAGGTGTCAAAATAAAAATTGTCTGAAGAGATCCTCCTCTCGCTTATGTAGTATTAATCAACTATGTTGGTATGAAATATACATATTATTTCTATCATAACTTAGGAACTTGGGCAATTATGTTCATTTTACTGTACATATTATACTCCACCAACAATCAACCCTTGAAGAAGGTAAGCTACTGAATTTATAGTGTTAAGATTTCTTCAATACCACATGAATGGCCACTACTACCAAGAGGTGTTTATCGCCTCAACAGGGATAGATTTTAATCCAATTCACATGCATTGATCCCATATGTCAGGTACCCTTTTTACTTTTCCTATTTTTCAAAATTAGTTGAAGCTCATTGCCCTAGTTTGATTGGCAGCAAATGAAAATGTCATTCATAAGATCTAATAGATGTGAACAAGCCAACTCGTGATGAGACCTCTTGTCTTTTAATTTTACAATCAAAATCCATTACCCTAGCTTTGTGACCAGTAGTGTAAATGTCACTCTGTCAAAACCCATGATAATGATAGGCCAACTCTTGATGAGACCTCTTATCCTTCAACCAACTCTTATGTTAAGATCATGGTATATTTAATTTTAATCCCAAAGAGATCATCTAACAAATGGGGAAGCAGTACTGAAAACTCCTTAAGAGCGGGGATGGCGTAAGAACATAATAGTTACTAAAATTTCACTACTTAATCCTACTCTCCCATAACTGATTACTTTAAGAGTAAGTTATCTTTTGAGGTATTTTGTTCTGTTAAAAAAAAGGTTCATGAGTGATGACAAAAAAAAGTCCTGATTGATTTCAATCATAGTTCATGGTTGATTTCCTAAAACCAGAGGGGGAAATTGATCAGAAGTTTTGGGAATCAATGCAAGAGAAACACTATCGCAGGAAATTCCCTCCTGAGACAAGATTCCTACCTTTTATATAAGATATTTTTCCCTATCTAGTGAGCATGCTGGAAAAAATATTAATGAACAAACCAAATAAAATATAAGAAAAATATGAAAATGATAAAATCAAACTTATTTAAATTTCAAGCAAACTCAAAAAGAGAAAACAGGGAGGACCTGCAATGCTAGATCTGAAATTGGGAAACATTCACATTCAAGCGATTTGAAAATATAAGCAAATTAAAACCATTTTGACTAGACAAGATAAAGGAACATATTAACATAAGGAAGAAGAAAAATTATAAAGTTATTCTTGATACATGTATTCTTTGTCTTATGTTATGAGAATAAAACGGTTGTCATGAATGGAAGACTTTTAATAAAAGTTTAGGTTTAAGGTACAGTTATGATCAAATTTTAAAAATGAGTGTTTCACCAGGGTCTCTTTTCATTTATCTTATGTATCTTGCTTCATGATCATAAATTCATTAAAAAAAACTCAATTATTATCTATTGAAATAAAAATCAAGATGAAAAAGTAAGATGGAGAAAATGATAAAGAATCTTCTGTGACAATGATTTATTTACAACTTGAAATGTTTCATAACTGCTAGAAGGTACACAAATAAATTGAGTGATCAAATCAAGTCTCCTAAGAAGCCAATGAAGACATGTTGGATGTATGGGATGACCTAGGTTCTACCTTAGTTCTCCAACAAAACCCTAGAAACCATCGGTCCCTTCGGTAAACTAGAAGGCAACACTGCTGACGCAACCTGCCCTCAATGACACTGTCGCATCCACCAGGACCTTCAATATCTATAGTCCAGAGGATTTAAGTCACCTCTGTATTCGCCTCGGATATTTCCTACCCACAGGAATACTACCGTGTGATTATTCACCGGGAAGTCGGAAGGTCGGACTTCGCGACTTCGCAAGTTCCGCAACTGAGAACAGGACTCCCCGATCCCGAGACGCGATACTCCTAGTCAACGTTGACTTTCCTTTGGTATGTCGGGACCTCGCGCTATCGCAACCCGCGACTAGCGACAATTGTACCTTCGAGTTCTCAAACCCCGAGACCCGAAGGACCGAGACTCTAATTCTCGGAATCTTCCGACCTCGCGTCCTCGTTACTCCCGAGAATAGACTTGAGGCTTCTGACTCCCGAGGTCCGATGTTCCGAGGTACCCTGTCCACGTCACCAAGTCCCTACGTTCACCATGCAGACACTCTTGGACGTAGTGTTTCGCATTCTCGCGACCTCGCTCTGTGAGATACAAGAGTCTTTCGTCGCGAAACTCCGCTGTTGTCTCCGACCTACAAATCCGGTCACAATCTCGC
>ML787468.1:339640-357858 GCA_009831015.1 Picea engelmannii | reverse complement strand
AGGTAAAAGTGTGTTTCTTTAGTATGCATTAGTATGCATTTGTAGTTAGGCAATCCAACGGTCACGATATGTTCCCGACATAGAGTGATCCGACGGTTCATACTCTCCTCGATCTTAATGGCCATTGATCCATGGCTTAACACCCGATTGGTCCATGATCTCTATTTAAAGAGCATGGAGGGTCATTTACCGATGATCGATTGTGAGAAACTCTCTTGTAAAATCTCTCTGTAATCTTTTTCTTTGCATTAATAAACTGATCCAAGTGGCCGCGTTGGCTGGGGCCGTGGATGTTTCCCCGTAGGGGTTTTACCACGTGAAAAACATCGGTGTGTTGATCTTTGATCTGGTTATGTGAGTGGTTACTGAAGGTGTTCATCCTCTGTTGGAATACCTGTGTTGTCGAACAATCTATTTATACTTAGATCAGTCCACAACTACCAGTAGTGTGATATGTCCATCCCATTCAAGGATTTACGTCTGTGCATCCTTCTGTCAGATTGTGCATGTATCGTTCTGTCAAATTGTGCATGTATCCTTCTGTCAGACACAAGATCAGATCAGTATGGGCCTGCAGAAAAAACCGTCCATAGGGGTACCTCTGGCTAACATTTTTGTCTCCACGACCAGACCCTCCATGCCTTCTATTTATGGAGTGAGTCATGGTTTCAACCACCACTCCTTTTTCATTAACTTATTTTTTCTTTGGATCACAACGAGGCCTAATGCATAGGGGGGCGACCAGGTGTTGCTCTCGAATTTGTCATTTTATAAGCACATGAATGTGGGGTCATCGAAGGTGGTTTGGATCCACACTGCTTTTGAGCTCGCAATTCACCACCCTCTTTACGTATCACTTTCTCTATACCACAGCTTCAATTGCGGGACCATTCAAGGATTTTAACACTCAAGCAAGTAGCGTCCCCACTGTGAAGCGTGGCCATTGATCTAGCCGCAGTCCGTAATTAGGGAGCCTCGGCTAATTCATCACCCCTACTAAACTTTAACTGCCCACCAACTCTAGGATCCTTCTAACTGTGCTTTAGGGAGGGTGCTACTTTTGGCACTGAACAATAACACCTCCTGGAGGATGATCTCCCAATGCTCACAGGTGGCCTGATGTCACTATGCTGACATGTCATGAAAAGAGAGGTGACACGTGTCACATGGAAACAAGTGGATGATATGCCCAAAGGTGCCTGGACTAAGTGCCACATGTCAACACCATATGGACAGGTGGAAAAAGAATCGAAACTTCGCAGTAGAAACACTTCGGGAATTTACCAAAAAGGAGGGAGCGAGAACGTCGAAGCTCCAAAGTCCAGAGAAGATATGAGTTTCTAGATCTGGGAGGACACGCTACAGAGATCCATGCACTCCATGAGAATGTGTTCCGAAGGAAACCAAAGAGAGGAGCCAAAACTCCCAAAACCTGAAATGGTGAAGAAAATCATGATCGTCCATTGGAGATGGACACGCGGTAGAGATACGTCTATTCTAGGAAAAGATTTTCGGAGAAAATCGAGAGGAGAAGTGTCAAAAATCCCGAAACCCGAAATGGCGAAGCAAATCATGACAATCCATTGGAGATGGACACAGAACAAAGATCTGTGTATTCCGGGAAAGTCTTTTCGGAGAAAATCGAGAGGAGAAGTGTCAAAACTCCCGAAATCTGAACTCTGAAGTAAATTGTCCCCGTTTGCTGGAGAAGACATGTGGCGCTTGATTTTTAATTCTGGGTTTTCAATCTGGCACTAAGCCTCGCACAGTTTTATAATTCTGAATGCTTGAGGGTCATTAATCTGAACTTCACAAGGGATCTCCGCCGTTGAAAACTAAACCTTCATGTTTTCTTGCTTCGAGCCCGCAATAAACCGCTTTGAGTGCTGCACTTTGTGCTCATGGATTCTTCTTGTGTAAAGAATGACTTGGATGACTTGTTGTGGGCTCAGGAAACAAAATGACCCATAATTTGAGATAAAACGATGATGAGTGCTTGTCCTTCTTTGAGAAAAATAGAAAATCTTCGGGCCACGAATTGGTCATGCAAGACAGAAGGGAAACCAGGTCATCAACAAAGGGGGGAAATGACTTTATCAGTCAGAGGGAAATATTCTAGGACTTGGTGGTGCAGAAAAGAGAGAGAGAGAGAGAGATGAGGCAAGGGTACAGAATTGGGTATTAACAACAAACACATATGACCCTTGACAACTTCATGTGATAACATAATGTATTCTATCATATGATATCTCCAACTATTCTCAAAACATACCTACCCTATCTCCCGCATGCATCATCTATGTATACTTCAAAATGGGTAAAAACCCTTACAACAAGGACCCAAAACCCTCATCCTAAGTGGATTAGGTTTGTCCACAAAATAACTTCTTTCGCGTGGTTGGTCTTAGATCCAACCGTTCCTTGCTTTGACTTTGTGCTTCTTCTCCTTAATTCTCGGCACATTTCTTTCCTTGACATCTATCGCGTTTATTTTCCTTCTTTCTTGGTGCACATTGATTCCTTTGGTCCATTCCTTATATTCCTTCCTTGTTTTCTACATTGTACCCCAAATTAGTCTTCTCCAACAAGATCTGCAAGGAAAAGAACAGTAAATATTAAAAAATACATTAAACAAATCTGAAACTGAATTTGGACTATCAAAAAATGAATACCAACATACGTAAATTTACCTTGAAGGTTTTTTTTGTGAATTACCTTAGAGTTCTTAATAATCTTCAAAAGGTTTGTAAAAGAATCAACTTCTTTCCTTATAGGATATTCAAATTAAAAGACGACAATGTTTTATTCTCTATATAAGATATCATATGCTAATGATCATCTTATTTACTAAGGCAAGCATCAAAATGTGAAAGACAACACCAAAAAGAGAATGGTTTCATGTTCATAACCAATATTTGATAAAAAAATGATAAAATTGAATGCTTGAAATGATAAAAAAATATCATCTCTTATACTTATTTACAAACAACATTTTTAATCTCCTTCAAAAAGTATAGAAAATAATCTAGAAAAATTAAAGTGGAATTCTCTCAATATCTAGGCAATTTCTTATTCCATAACTAAATAACACAAAGGAAATAAAAAATACTTCTTACCCTATCCTATTCTATTTTATTCTACACGAACTAGGTGAAACGAAATTTCCAATGTAACCCTTCCAATTACTTAAGACCTGCAAGAATATGTACATCAGAAATTGGAAACATAAGTACTTGCAATATTAAACAACATGAAAACTAAACATATGTGCATCTATACTAAGAATATACAAGATAAGAGTACCTTTATTTACAATAAACTTCCTACTTAAGGACTCTTATAACTAGGAGTCTATTATGTCATTATATGTACCATAACTAACATGAAATTGACTAAAAGAATTTACAAATGAAAAATAATGACATCAATTTTTTTTCAAAAATGATTATTCCAATCAATCATAAAATGGGTCATAAAAGGAAGATTGGTAGGTGTTTAAAGTTTGAATAGTTTCATCATCAGAATTGTAATCACAATAAATCATAAGAGGATCATGATTTGAAAAAGTAAAAGAGGATTGAATTAAGAATATTATTTTTAAAGAAATGTCATCAATATTAAATAACAAGGGTCAATAATGAGCATTAGACATTAGTTTGCAATAAATTTCCTCATTTTTCCTTTCACAATGCAATTCAAACATGAGCATTCTCTTATGATCAAATACCTCAATGTTATCAATAACATGAGAGAAAATCATATTTCTTCCCAAATTCCAAACCAAATCAATATTTTGAATGACAAAAGATGAAGTAGGAAGACATGCATGTAATTCATGAGTGGTGATTTGTACAAGGATTATTTTCTTCTTTATAACCTTGAAATGGACTAGGTCGAATAGAAATATTTTCCCCATCATTGTATCTACTACTTTGCATCAAATTAAAACCTGACCATAGTATATTATTAAATTGAAATTTGTTGATATGTGAGTTTAATCTATGATCACCAAAAATATCTCGATACAAAGAGTAAAACGTTTCAAAATACAAAAAAATAAAAACTTCTCTATCAATAGGGAAATTTACATTAACTGATTCAAGAGAATCATCTTTATCTAATGATGATTTTTGTAACATGATGAAGGAAACCAATTCATGATGAGAAGAAGATAATATAATATCAACAATGAAATCATCACTTACTTCATCAGTTTCAAAGTCTACAACCATATCAATTTCAACAATTATTTTGGAATTATCGTCTAATATAAAAATTGAATTGTCATCCTTTTCCTCTTGTTCCTGAAATTGTGTATTAGAAAATTCTAAACTTTGTTGAATCACAACAATTTCAATATTAATAATGGAATTAATAGGATTATACCTTGAATCAAAATTGGTTGATGAACTAATATGGTTTTCAACATGCATAATTTCAAATTTGTCATCATACACGTGAGAAATAAAGTTATGATAAATAAACCAATCAATTGTGTCTTTTTTAGAAAGTTGATGTTTATTATGAAATCTAAAACAAATCAACATGAATCTCGAAAATAAATTGTCATCAATTTCATCATTGTATCTACGAATATTCTCTAACTCTAAATAGGCTTTTATGTAATTATAATTCTCATAAGCATGAAAAAATAATTCCGTAAACTGTTTCCATGAATGAATAGATTTAGTTGGTAGAAATTCAATCTAGCTTCAAATTCTTCCTTCGAAAGTAGTCATAAAAATCCTACACATCTCGTGCTCATTAGATAAATTAATGAAATTACAATAATAAGTAAATTCAAAAAGTTAACGAGAAGCGGAAATATCACCTTCTACATCGAAGATCAATCGTCGCAAGAAATTTGTTGTCTCTGTAGAAATACTTCCAGCAGACCTAGGAAAACAAAAGGCATGTTCCAAAATGGTGATAGAATCCATTTTAAAAAAATTATTAAAATTAAAGAAAAACAACTCAAAAGGGATTACTTGTCAGTCTCCCTCCTTCTAGCACCAAAAATGTTGGTTTCAAGAACTAAGAATATTCAACATTAAGGGTTTCACCCAGTTAAGGTCCCAATTAGACCCTTCTCTATTTGGTATGGTGATACTAACTAGTTATAATACCTGTCCAATTACATGTCTAATGAATTGCTCCTCGAAAGGAGACTTTTGTTGTAGCTCTTCTAAATGAAAACTAAATGCAACAACAAAAGGAAAAAAACCTATCTTGATTGAGAAAGAGAGAAGTATCTTCCTCGACCAAGAGAAATATGAAAATACTAAGTGCAATATCCTCAAATTTTAGAATATTAAGTTCCAAAGTGAACTTTGAAATCAACTTCTGTTTTTGGAAAATTTGGATTTGGAAACTATTTTCCATTTATGGCAAATACAAAGTTGGAATTTTGATTGTTGTAATTAATTATTTGATGACTGTTGGGAAAATATTTGACTTTCCTAGCTACCCTCTTTTATTTTGATACATGTGTAAGACAAAATTTTAATAAATTAAATGTTGGAAGACAAATGGAAAACCTAGGTTAAAAATAGTTGACCATGACTCCATGAGTGGGGAACAGGTTTGAGTTACCTCATGGCTTATTTTTACAAGTGGAATAAGTGGAATTTTACCACTAGCAACCCCTAATAATCATGGTTTTGTAAAGATGTGAATTTCCCCAAGGAGGGAATGAAAGACCTAGGCACAAGGATGCATATTTAAACAACATATGGAGGAGGAAGGACGATGCTTAGTATGTTGAGAAAAGAAAACTATTTGTTTTTATGAACACTGTTAGTGTGAGGCAAAGGATTTTTCTGATATGTGGATGGTGACGATAACTAAGGAGGATCTTCAATTTTCCCTTATGGACTCATGGTCAAGATAGGGGGTGAACAAGACAAGTGAACTTGGTTGTTATGTTCTATGGTTGGGTGGAACGTGGTTGTTCCATTTGTATTCCAGCATCAGGTTTCAGATATGTATCTCAACTTGTATTCCTTTGTAAATGTTATATTTATGGTTATTATTTGTTAGGAATATGTTGACTGTGTATACATAAGTGATATCAATTTTTAAGGGACTGTATGACCATGTTTTACTATGGCTTATCATAGTTAAATGATACTGGAAATATTGTGTATTTGAAATGTGATGGTTGTATATATATATATATATATATACATAAAGAAATAATAGAACTATTTTTATGTTCCTATTGGCCATTGAATATATATATATTTTAAATTGCTATTCAAATATGTTCAAACACAAACATCACATAGAATAGATAGAAAGAATAACAGTCTAAATACATTATTTATTACAACAGAAATATAGTGATTTAGTAGAATTCAAAGTATCTTTCAAAAGAAGCCATTGTATTCAATCGATCATTGCTCAAAATATTACAGTTGGAGTACCTTAGAACAATACTCCACAAACTCTTATATTGTAAATAGAGCCCTAAGAAAGTATACATAGAATCAATATGTAACTGAAATTAATGTGCACATAGATCGATCAAGGAAGGACATGGAAATTGAATAACTTTCGAGGTAAGACGCTTCCTTCATCTGATTACACCAACTTGCACAACTTGCAAAAGAAGTAAAATGAGGGTTTAGTAAATATGCTAGCATTTTAATTATATGGAAATTAAACATTAGAATAAACCCGGGGAAAAAACTTATCTTGAGTCCTGACAAAAACCAGATCGTCTCTTATTCCTTTTGCAACAATCTGTCCATGATCGAGGAGGAGGAGGAGTGGATCCAAAACCGACTAATGGGTACCCTTGCAAAACATAAAGGGCCCATCATTAATTTTCATATATCCATGCATATAAATTTTCATTTGAAAAATAGAGGAAGCGACGGTAAGTGAAGAAGTGAAACCAATTATCATCAAAATAGACCGTGCATGATTTGATAAAACATGAAAGAACATAATAATAATTCTCCAAAACCTGTGTAGAGGACCAATTAAACAAAAGGAGTCGATTGTGACAAGGTCAACGATTAAACAAAACTATCATCTAATTCCCCGTAATCACACAGTGGGAATTTCCGATTTGGGGTAACGATCATAGTGAATAATTATTAAATTAAAAATCATTCATAGAGGCACACAAGATGAGACCTAAGTATAATCACAAAAGATGGATCATTAAAATTAAATAGCATTACAAAAACGTAAATTACGCAAGTTTGAGCGCATAGAAATTTATAGTAAGAACCCAATACATAGATTAAAGACTAACTGTGAAAAATGTGTTCGAACCCTATGTTTTCGTTATGCATACATTCAACAAATGAGGTGGCTAATTTTTACATGCTTAGGAATGGTAGTTAACAAACAAGGATACTGTCTCTTTTATTAGTGTAGAGTGGTCGACATAGGAAATCCCTTTTGTAAACGGCTTAATATTATAACTGTATCATATGAGAGATCAAGTGAAGGATGTTGTCGAGGTGGTTGTGGGAACAAATCATGATTCTTCCCGGCAGAAGAAATTCTTTACAACCAGAGGATATAAACAAATTTTGTTGTTAGTTTTAAAAACGATTAAGATCCGGTAAATTTTTCAATGCATGTAAAGACTGTAAATACAAAATTTTCCAATGGGATTGTAACAGAAGTCAACTCTGAATAACATCAACCAGTGTAGAAATTTTTGGGATTTTTGGATGAATTACAGAGTGTAATAATAACAATGTTATAACAGTAAATAAAATAAAATGAGAAATATGAGAGGGTTTAAGTTCAAATAATGATTCGGGCCATGGTGTGACAGGGAAGGGACCACATCGACTATAGGCTTGAATATTGTTAGCCAACGGAGAGGAAAACACAATAACCCTCAAAAAATGAGTGTTAAATCTAAATGTTTTCACCCAAATTACAAAGGGAACCATAAACACAATAGAATCACGGGAGGAAAACACATACGAAGGTGCAACTGTCATACATTGTCAACCCTCAAATAGATAAAAGAAACATGAGGTCTGTTACATTGAACCTCTCAAATCATTTAGATTGGACCAAACAATGAATACATTTACAGAATACTTTTCACAAAGAACATATGAAACAAAATGTTGACTTACCCTTGCGCATAGAGAACCCTGGATGTGCGTTTCCTCCTTCCATTGCTCACCAGGGCCGAGCTTACCAAATCACCAATCGTATATAGTGCAAAGGCCATCTCTCACCGGAGCCGAGATTACCAAATCACCAGTCATATACAATGCAGAGGCCATTGCTCACGAGAGTCGAGCTTACAAAATCATCGGTCATATACATCATAGGGGAAAATTTGTGTTACAGAATAAATGGGCAAGAACAAAGAAGACCTGTTACCTCTAGGTCCTCGCTAGAGGAGTAATAGCAGCTGGTACACCCCATACCACTACCATGCAAAGTTGAGGGAGATGTCGAGCCGACGTTGGGCGTTTTCTCCTAAGTGTTAGTTTTGGAAGGTACGTGATAGGCTTCACCATTAATGGACCAGGCCAGGAGTAAATGTCTACAGGCTAGCACAGAGTAGGCTCATACCTAACCTATCATCCAACTTAAATGGTTTTCAAACCACTTAAATGTTGAGTTATGTTTAATCCTAGCGCTAACCACTAGAACAAGAATACTATATTAATAGTCGAGTAGGGTTACTAATGTTATTTATAGGTATATGTGCGTTGCGCTATGATAAAACAATATGTTATTTATCGGTATATGTTCATTGTGCTATGATAAAGTCATATATTGTTATGGGTAAATATTAAATCCTAACTCTTAGGACTTATGTCTCCTAGCTCAACACTATGTCTATAATGTGTTCATGTTGTGGCCATGTTTTAGAGCGCTCATATCTTGTAGGACGTATTCTATTACACGATTAATGTGGATATCATGTCTTGACATAGACTTAGTGGTTACTCTAAGGGCTATGAAAGTCATGGTCACCAAACTCTTCAATACAAATAAGTGTGTGATTTATAATCCAATAACGACACTATAACGAAATATAACAGTAAGAGACAAGTGGAATTCAAATCTCCTTCGACCTTTAAGATGGATAATGACAAAGAAGTAAAATTGTTATGCATACAATAAAGGAATAAGATATATATAATTGATTATCTCTATGTCACAAACATTTTGAAGATTCAAGGGACGTTAATGTCCCCTGACAAAAAAATTAAATTAATTGAGAAATTTGGGGTACATTACATATGGTATCAGAGATGAAAGTTACAACATTTGGACCTCAGTTCAAGGCCACAATTATTTTAATTCTTTTATTTCTGTTGAAGAAAAACTAACAAATATGTTTACTGTTACAAAAAAAAAATTGTTGGTCTATTGTCATAATGTCAGTACAAAATGAAGAAGAAATCAGATCTGAAGAGAATCCTAATCAAGGACTTCCTAAAGAACCATGGAATAAAAATGAAGCAATTTCAACCACCCAGGTTTTGGAAACAATGAAGAACCTGATTGTGGAAGTAGAAGTGTTTAAAGAAGATAACGAAAAGCTAAAAAAGGCCCAGGAAGACCAGTTAGAAATAAATGAAATGTTGTTACGCAGTATAGTAACAAAGAGGAGCCCAAATAACAATGACAAAGAGGAAGAAGTCAGGAAAAGGTCCTCTAAAAACTTTGGTCATGAAACAAAAAATGACGATAGTTGTTCCAAAGACACTCACAAGATAGGAAACAAAAAAGATACCAAAAGAAAAATAAAACAAGTAGATCACCTAGAAGGTGAATTCAAGAAAATAAAACCATCCACCTTTGATGGAGAATCAAGGATGGGTGAAGAGGATGAAGCATGGCTACTAGATATAAATAAATTCTTCTAGATTTACAACTACTCTAGTAATATGAAAGTCAGGATGGCCATTTACAACTTGAAGGGAAAAGCAATTATCTGGTGGAAAGACCTGAAATTGGCTAAGGGATTGAAAGAGAAACAAATGGAATGGTCAGATTTTAAAAAATATTTCAAGAAGCAATATTTTTCAGAAAGCTATTACGAAAGAAACACTAAGGAATTCTATGAGATAAGACTTGGAAAAATGACCATTGACAATCTGATAAATAAATTTCTAGAACTATTGAGATTTGTACCATACATCAAGGAAGACAAAGTAAAGATACAATGATTCTGAAGTTGTCTACCACAGTGGTACAAAGAAAAAATTGAATTTGAAAATCCCAAGTATTTAAATGAAGTGTTTAGAAAGGCTCAGATGTGCTGTGATCAGTACAAATAGAGGTATGAAATTCCCAAGGTATGGAAGGACAGGAAATAAGACATAATGAATCAACGAAAGAAAGTCTTCCAACCAGCCCCTTTCTGTAATATGGAAAAAGTTTCCAAAAGAAGAACTATAATTCAAATACCCAAGGCACTGAAGGGGGAGGCAGACCAGTTAACCTAGGAGTCAATAAAATTGGGGAAAACCCTAGAGAATCGTTGAAGTGTTGGGAGTGTGGAGAACCTTACTTGAGAAGAAATTATCCACGCTTAATTTCCACGGAAAGAACTTCAGTCCATAACTTGCAAGAATCTTCGACAGTAGGATATATGGGCAAAAGAATGCACATAATTAATGGATCTATGGATGGTAGGCAAGATGATCATCAATCCCCTATCGTGGAGGTTGAAGGTAAAATTCATGAAAACCTCATTTCCATATTAATTGACCCAGGAGCTAGTATGAGTTATGTCACTCCTATTTTAGTTGAATTAAAAAAACTCAAGAAATAAAAGCATGCTAAGTCCTTGTTAGTACAGTTATCAATGGGAACCAAGATAAAGGTAAAAAAAAAAATTCCTGAATGTGAACTCAGCATAGACGGTCAAAGTACAAGGTTAGATCTGAACATTTTACCTTTGGGATCTTACGATTTAATCATTGGAATGGACTGGTTAGAGAAACATAAAGTAATATTAAATGGTTACAAAAAGTCACTTATTTACAGAGATGAAAACAACACAGTTAGGACGATACAAGGGATCAGAAAACCAGTTTCGGTTAGGCAAATATCAACCATTCAGTTTAATAAATGTATGAACAAAGATTTCCAAATTTATGCTATTCAGTTAACTAATCTATTAGAAAAGGAAAGAAAACCTAGTTTAGAGGAATTTGCATTCCTACACGGGTTTAGAGATGTATTTGTGGACAAAATACCAGAACTACCTCCAAGAAGAGAGATAGATTTCTCTATCGATCTAGTACCTAGATCTGCCCCGATATCTAAGGAACCTTATAGAATGAGTCTACCTGAATTAACAGAACTGAAAATTAACCTACAAGAACTGCTATATAAATAATATATCACACCAAGTTTCTCACCTTAGGGAGCACCGGTTCTCTTCGTTAAAACTAAAGATTGGACTTTGAGACTATGCATTGACTATCGACAACTAAATAAGATGACGATCAATAATAAGTATCTTTTACCCATAATTAACAACCTGTTTGACCAAATTGGAGGAGAAAAGATATTCTCTAAGTTGGATTTAAGGTCTGGTTATCACCAAGTCAGAATAAAAGATGAAGATATAAATAAAACAACATTGATAACACATTACAAAAACTATGAGTTTGTCGTAATTTCATTCAGTATTACTAATGCACCAACAACCTTTATGTGTTTGATGAATAGTATATTCAGTCAATATCTGGATAAATTTGTGTTGGTGTTTATCGATGATATTTTAGTTTACTCAAAAATAGAAGAAGAACATGAAGAACATCTAGAAATAGTATTGCATACCTTAAGAAAAAATAACTTGTATGCGAAGTTTGATAAGTGCAACTTCTACCAAAGGAAGATACAGTACCTTGGACATGTGATATCCGAAGATGGTATTGCGGTTGATCCATAAAAGGTAAAATCCATTATGGAATGGCCTATCCTTAAGGATGTAGCAGACATCAGATCATTCATGGGAATTATCAGTTATTACTAAAGATTTATCGAAGGATTTTCTAAGATCGCATATCCAATTACATCCCTACAGAAAAAGGGAATACAATTTACTTGGTCACAAAAGTGTTAGGATAACTTTGATAAATTAAAAAGAATGTTAACTACAACACCTATCCTAAGGGTAGCCGATCCCGATAAAGATTTTACAGTTTGCATGGATGTAAGCAAAGAAGGATTGGGAGGTGTCCTAACACAAGATGGAGACGTCATCTATTACGAATCACGTAAACTGAAAGAACATGAAAAAAATTACATTACACATTATTTGTAATTAGCAGTCGTAATTCATGCTCTAAAAATATGGCACCATTATTTAATGGGGAGAAGGTTTTTGCTACTAACTGACAACAGTGGTGCAATTTTTTTATTCTGTCAACCAGATCTCAATGCAAGGCAAGTGACATGGCTAGTCTTTTTAAGTGAATTTGGTTTCGAAGTACGACACATCAAAGGTAAAGAAAAAAAAGTTGCAGATGCTCTAATTCGGAGGACTAACGAACTTTATGAGATAAGTGTTAGCAAAGAATAAAATGACATCGAACAAAGAATAAAATATGCAAGCAGTAATGATGAAAAGTACATCAAAACAACAATAGAATTGCAAGAAAATGCAAAAAACTGAAAAAGCAGATCTGAGTTTAGATAAAAATGGACTGCTAAGGTTCAAAAACAGGTTGTATGTACCTAATACTATTGATTTAAAATAAAAAAACCTTGACAAATTGCACAAAAGGCCGTATTTTGGTCATCCAAGATACCAGAAAATGATAACAACCTTAAGAAAATGTTTTTATTGGCCTATCATTAAGAGTGAAACAACTGAATATTTATTTAAATGCTTAGATTGTCAATAGGTAAAGGTTGAACATTAGCATCCAGTCGGTCTACTACAACCTCTACCTATACTAGAATGAAAGTGAGAGATTATCTCTTTGGACTTCATCACAGGTTTTCCTAAGACTCGAAATAAAAATGATTTGATTATGGTAGTGATTGATAAACTTAACAAATCTTCACATTTTTATACCTATGAAATCTACTTATAAAGAAATTAATATTGTTGAAATATTTATGAAACAAATATTTAGATTGCATGGAATTTCTAAGATGGTGATCTTCGATAGAGATGTCAAATTTACGTCAATGTTTTGGAAGGAATTGTTTGCAGGATTGGATACTAACTTAAATTTCAACACAAGCTACCATCCACAAACGGATGGGAAAATCGAACGAACAAATCATATTGTGGAAGACATGTTATGAATGTACGTAAGAACAACACCAACTAAGTGGGAGGAGTAACTACACTTAGTTGAATTTGCTTACAATAATGGCTATCAGACATCAGCCAAGATGATTCCCTTCGAAGCACTATACGAAAGGAAATGCACAACCCTGATTAGCTGGGATAATCCAATTGACAGGCTTATGATGGGAGAGAAAATTCTCTAGGAAATGGAGAAAATGGTAAAAAGGGTACAACATAATTTAAAGGAGGCCCAAAACTGACAGAAAAGCTACGCAGATTTAAAAAGGAGACACCAAGAATTTCAAATTGGGGACCATGTGTATCTAAAATTCAAAGCAAGGAGGAGCTATCTAAATCTAGGAATTTTTTCAAGGTTGTCGCCCAGGTTTTGTGGCCCCTTCAATATTTTAACTCAAATCGGACCCATGGCGTATCAACTAGCATTTCCTGCAAACTTAAAAGCTCATAATGTTTTTCATGTTTCCTTATTAGAAAGGTATATTCATGATCCTACTCACATCATTGATTGGAACATGGTACAGGTAGAACCAGAAGGCGAGTTCCAAGTGGAACCTCTGCCCATTCTGGACAGGAAAGAAACAATACTACGGAACAGAGCCATTGACCAAGTAAAAGTGCAATGTACACACTTTATCCCTGAGGAGGCCACTTGGGAATTGAAGGAAGATTTGCTAAAATCTTATCCAACCCTATTCCGAGAGAGGAATGAACACTAAGGACAGTGTTTCACTTAAGGGGGGGAGGATGTAATATCCTCAAATTTTAGAATATTAAATTCTAAATTGAACTTTGAAATAAAGTTCCATTTTTTGAAAATTCGGATTTGGAAATTATTTTCCATTTACGGAAAATCCAAATTTGGAATTTTGATTGTTGTAATTAATTATTTGATGACTGTTGGGAAAATATTTGACTTGCCCAACTATCCTCTTTTATTTTGACACATGTGTAAGACAAACTTTTAATAAATTAACTGTTGGAAGACAAATGGAACAACCGGGTTAATAATAGCTGACCATGAATCCATGAGTGGGGAACATGTTTGAGTTACCTCAAGGCTGATTTTTACAAGTGGCAGAAGTGGAATTTGACCACTAGAAGCCCCTAAAAATCAGGGATTTGTAAAGCTGCAAATTTCTCCAATGAGGGAAGGAAAGACCTAAGCACAAGGATGCATATTTAAACAACATATGGAGGAGGCAAGACATTGCTTAATATGTTGAGAAAGGAAAACTATTTGTTGTTATGAACATTGTTAGTGTGAGGAAAATGATTTTTCTGATCTGTGGATGGTGACGATAGCTAAGGAGGATCATTTAGTTTTCCCTTATGGACTCATTGTCAGGCTAGGGGGTGAATAGGACAAGTGAACTTGGTTGTTCTTTTATATGGTTGGGTGGAACGTGGTTGTTCCATTTGTATTTCAACATCAGGTTTCAGATATGTATCTCAACTTGTATTCCTTTGTCAATGTTATATTTATGGTTATTATTTGTTAGGAATATGTTGACTGTGAATACATAAGTGAAATCAATTCTTAAGGGACTGTATGACCATGTTTTACTATGGATTATCATAGTTAAATGATACTGGAAATATTGTGTATTTGAAATCTGATGGTTGTACATAGATATTAAACTATATATATGATCCAAATTATTTTCGTCATGAAATGAGAGCGGAGATAATATAAAGAAATGCACAGAGATATCGCGGATACCCAATAATATAACATAAATGTATCAGATATGAAATGATAAACAAAAATATACAATACTACATGATTTCTATTAATGAAAGAAATGTACAGAGACTATAGAAATACAGAGTGAAAGACTCACTAGAATGGTGGCAGTTTATCTCTGAGAAGAGATGTGACGGCTACTCGCATTTGCAAGAATATTATTACAATGAGTCTCTAAAGGAATTTGTACAATGAATAGGAATGTAAAAAACCCTAGACATCCAAAAACCTAACCATAGGAGATGAAGCGCCAAAAGTCATGTGGGCCCTGTTTGTGTAAGTTAGTACATCATTTTCTCGGGGTCGTAATTTTTACATACGATCTTCGTTTTAGGTGCATGATAGCCCGTTGGAAAGGTATCATTAAGGAGATTCATTTAGGGGGAAATATCAAGGGAATTTTGATATTTCTTCCCATTTTCCCAAAAGCATCGTTTAGGGCCTCAAAATGGCCCTGGAAGTTAAAAACTGCTAAAAATAGTAAATTACCAAAATTGCTAGAAAACTGTTTTGAGCCAGTTGGAAAAGGTGGGTGGCCATTGATATCCACCTAGATCAATCCTCCCTCCTTAGGAAGAAATGGTCTCCATTGCGTTGAGTGCACGGAGGAGAGGGAAAAGCGTTTTTTGAATCTGCATCTTGATGAGTTGCTTGCCTTGTTGGAGAAGTTGCGTTGCTTAGCTTGTTGAAGGTTGTCACAAACATGTGGCTGGAAGCGTTGGAACTTTTTAACTAGTCTGGCTACATGATATTCCTGCGTGCAGAAGGAATCTTTACACTTTGATGAAATCTTGTCGACCTGCTTCTATTGGATAGAAGGTGCTTGGGTCGAGGTTGTAGTGTTTGCAGTATCCTTCTGTTCACCTTTTGAACTGATTGTGAAGAAGCTTAATTTTGCTGTATAAGATACTACCTTGCGGCATTGTTTAGGTGGAATAGTAGTCGGAACTACCTCTGGTATTCTGTAGAGATGACCCCCCAGATAAAAAATGACACTGCGGGGCTGAGACTCATAAATAACATGGCGTCTCCTCATATATGGCTAGCCCAAGAGAACATCACAAACATCCAATGGGGAAACATCACATAATGCCTCATCCTTGAAGGGTTGGATGTTGTATGACAATAGACACTGTTGGCTGACACGAATATCTTGTCCCTGGCAAAGCCACCCGATGTTGTATGGTTGTGGGTGTGGTGTTGTCGACAATCTCAATTGTTTTATGACCTCTGCTAAGATGAGGTTCTTTTGTCTTGCGCTAACAACAATAAAATGAAACAGGGTCCCCTTCACTCACATATGTGAATGAAAAAGGCGCTCCCCCTCTTCAGGATCTGTTGGTTCTTCTGGTTAAGGTTTTGCAGTCGTGACAATAGCAGTAGGGTCTACGTCAATGATCTGTCCTTTATGAGTATTTTCATAATCAAATTTTGAATCAGGGTTTGGCTCCTTGTCTTTGATCTCGACCACCAATGACTATTTTGAGAGACATTCATCGGTGTTGTGCCAGGGGATTTTGTGGAAATCGCACCATTTTTTGGTGTCCTTCTTTATCTTCCTGTGACCCTTTTTTTCATGTGGCTTGGACTGGTTTTCGAGAGACTGTTTGTTAGGGTCATCTTTATCATACTTTGGTTGTTGTGGATTTGCAGACCTGAACTCTCATTTGTTCTCGTGCTTAAATTTCTTGTTGATTTTAACATCATATCGATAAGTAGCACCGAGTGATGAGATGTCCAGAAAATCCATTTTAGTTTGGATGTATCTGTGTAGAGCCCCACGATATTTTAGAACCAAATGTCGTTTGGAGTCTTTGATACCTAGCTTGGTGCACAAAGTATGGAAGATATTGGTGAACTCTGGAACTACTTGGATCCTCTCTTGTTACAATGTGGTCCATCTCATGTATTGGTCCTCATAGTTGTCAACAGGGTAATATTGTTCCTTTACCTCATCCACAAAAAAATCCCAAGTGGGATCGACCCCATATATTGCAGACTCCTCTGTGGAACTTTGCTTCGAGTAAGTTTCCCACCAATTTTTGACATGGGGGAGAGATTCAAGGAGTGCGAAGGTGATCTTTTCCTTGTCGAAAAAATTATGAACAAACAAATAACCTTCTAATAGATTTAACCATTTCTCTAAGGCATCTGCATCTATCTGACCTTCAAATATGGGAATATCAAAATTAACTTGTACCTTGAGAGGAGAGGTGCTTCCAAAGGGGTTGTTCGGTGAATATGCACCTATTTCTATCGACAGGCATTGAAGGATGTGGGAAAAATTATCCATCATTTCAACCCTATGTCGCGTGAGAGCTTGCTCAAGCAACAGATTTATAGAATTGTTTGCTCGATCATTTTTCTTGTCTTATGCCATGGAGGGTTTCTTGGGTGTGCGAGAGCAATTGTCTTCAAAAGAGACAAGCTCGAGACCCAAATTTCTATACTTGGACCTCGTCGGGGACATGCACTAAAAAAATGATCAAGAGCAACCTGCTCTGATACCACTGATCTGGATTATTTCGGCACGAAATGAGAGCGAAGATATAATAAATAAATGCACAGAGATATCGCAGATATCCAACAATATAACAGCATTGTATTAGATATGCAACCATAAACACAAAGATACAATAATACACAATTTCTATTAATGAAAGAAATGTACAGAGACTATAAAAATATAGAGTGAAAGACTCGCTAGAATGGTGGCAACTTATCTCTGAGAAGAGATGTGATGGCTACTTGCATTCGCAAGAAGATTATTACAATGAGGCCCTGAAGACATTTTTACAATAAACAAGAATTCCAGAAGCCCTAGACATACAAAAAGATAACCCTAGGAGATGAAGCACCAAAAGTCATGTGGGCCCCGTTTGGGTAAGTTAGTACATCAACTTCCCGGGGTCGTAACTTTTGCATACGATCTCTGTTTTAGGCACATGATAGCCTGTTGGAAAGGTATCGTCGAGGAGATTCATTTTGGGGGAAATGTCGAAAGATCTCCCATTTATCCCCATTTTCCTAAAATGTCGTTTAGGGCCTCAAAATGGCCCGCGAAGTTAAAAACTGCTAAAAATAGTAAATTACCAAAATTGCCAGAAAATTGTCTTGAGCCAGTTGGAAAAGGTGGGTGGCCATCGATATCCACCTAGATCAATATATATATATATATATATATATATATATATA
>ML787468.1:317400-339532 GCA_009831015.1 Picea engelmannii | reverse complement strand
TGTGTGTGTGTGTGTGTGCGCGCGCTCATACATAAAGAAATAGTAGAACTATTTTTATGTTCCTATTGCCCATTGAATATATATATTTTGAATTTCTATTCAAAATTGTACATACACAAACATTGCAGAGAATAGATAGAAATAATAATAGTCTGAATACATTCTTCATTATGATAGAAATATAGTGATTTAGTAGAATTCAAAGTATCTTGCAAAAGCAACCATTGTATTCAATCGATGATTTTTCAAAATATTACAGTTGGAGTACCTTAGAACAAAACTCCACAAACAATTATATTGTAAATAGAGCCCTAAGAAAGTATACAAAAAATCAGTATGTAACCGAAGTTAATGCGCACATAGATTGATCAAGGAAGGACATGCAACTAGAATACCTTTCGAGGTAAGACCAACTTTAACAACTTGCAAAAGAAGTAAAACGAGGGTTTAGTAACTGTGCTAGAATTTTAATTCTATGGAACTTAAACAGTAGAATCAACCCAAGGAAAAAATTTAGCTTGAGTCTTGACGAAATCCCAATCGCCTTTTGTTCCTTGTGCGACAACTTGTCCATGATCTAGGAGGAGGAGGAGTGGACCCAAAACCGACTGATGGGTTCCCTCGCAAAATAGAAAGGGCCCATCATTAATTTTCATATATCCCTGCATAGAACTTTTCATTTGTAAAATAGAGGAAGCGACGGTAAGAGAAGAAGTGAAACCAATTATCATTAAAGTAGACCGTGCATAGAGTGATCAAATAGGAAAGAACATAATAATAATTCTCCAAACCCTGTGTAGAGGACCAATTAAATGGAAGGAGTCGATTGTGGAAAGGTCAACAATTAAACAAAACTATCACCTAATTCCCCATAATCACATAGTGGGAATTTCCGATTTGGGGTAACAATCACAGTGAATAATTATTAAATTAATAAGCATTCATAGAGGCACACAAGATGCGACCTCAGTATAATCACAAGAGATGGATTATTAAAATTAAATAGCATTATAGAAAGGTAAATTACGCAAGTTTGAGCGCATAGAAATTTACAATAAGAACCTAATACATAGGTTAAAGCCTAACTGTGCAAAACGTGTTCGAACCCTACGTTTTTGTTATTCATACATTCAACAGATGAGGCGGTGAATGGTTAGATGCTTAGGAATGACAGTTAACAAACAAGGATACTCTCTCTTTTATTAGTACAGAGTGGTCGACATAGGAAAAACCTTTTGTAAACATCTTAATATTATAATTATATTAGACGAGAGATCAAGTGAAGGATGTTGTCGAGGTGGACGTGGGAACAAAACACAAGTCTTCCCGGTAGAGGAAATTCTTTACAACCATAGAATATAAACAAATTTTGTTGTTAATTTTAAAAATGATTAAGATCTCGTAAATGTTTCCATGCATGTACAGACTGTAAATACAAATTTTTCCTTCAAAATTGTAACAACAATCAAGTCTGAATAACATCAACCGGCGTAGCAAGTTTTGGGATTTTTGGACGAATTCAAGAGTGTAATAATAACAGTGTTATAATGGTGAATAAAAGAAAACAAGAAAGATCAGAGGGTTCAACTTCAAATAACGATTTGGGTCACGGTCTGACTGGGAAGAGACTGCAACGACTATATGCTTGAAGGCTGATAGCCAACAGAGAGGAAACCACAATAAACCTCAAACTCGAGTGTTAAATGTAAAGGTTTTCACACAACTTACAAAGGGAACCATAAACACAGTAGAATCCCGGGAGGAAAATGCATATAGAGGAGAAATTGTCATACATTGTCAACCCTCAAACAGAGAAAAGAAACACGAGGTTTGTTACATTGAACCTCTCGATTATTTACATTGAACCTCTAAAATCATTTACATTGCACCAGACAATGAATACATTCATGAAATACTTCTCACAAAGAACATAATCAACAAAATGTTGACTTAGCCTTGCGCATAGAGAACCCTGGATGTGCATTGCCTCGTTCCATCACTCACCAGAGCCGAGCTTACTAAATCATCGATTGTATACAACGCAGAGGCCATCTCTCACCAGAGCTAAGATTACCAAATCATCGGTCGTATATAGCGCAGAGGCCATCGTTCACAAGAGCCAATCTTACCAAATCACTGGTTGTATACAACGCAGGGGAAATTTTGTGTTACAGACTAAAGGGGAAAGAACTAAGAACAAGTGTTACCTCGAGGTCCTCGCTAGAGGAGTAATAGTGGTTGGTACACCCCATACCACTGCCATGTGAAGTTGAGGGACGTGGCAATCTTGCGTTGGGGCATTTTCTCCTAAGTGTCAATTCTGGAAGGTACGGGACAAGCTTCACTATTAATGGACCAGGACAAGAGTATATGTCTACAGGCTAGCATAGAGTAGGCTCAGACTTGACCTGTCATCCACCTTAAACGGTTTTCGAACCACTTAAATGTTGAGTTATGTTTAATCATAGCGCTCACCACTAGAACCAGAAAACTATATTAATAGTCGGGTAGGGTTACTAACTTTATGTATAGGTATATGTTTGTTGCGCTATGATAAAACAATATGTTATTTATAGGTATATGTTTGCTACACTATGATAAAGTCATATATTGTTATGGGTAAAAATTAAATCTTAGCGCTTAGGACTTATGTATCCTAGCTCAACACTATGTCTACAATGTGTTGATCCCGTGGCCATGTTTTAGAGCACTCATATCTTGTAGGACGTAGTCTATTACGCGATTAATATGGATAGCATGGCTTGACATAGACTTAGTGGTTACTCTAAGGGTTATGACATAATGAAATATAACAGTAAGAGACAAGTGGAATTTAAATCTCCTTTGGCCTTTAAGATGGATAATGACAGAGAAGTAAAATTGCTATGCATACAATAATGGAATAAGATATATATATAATGGATTATCTCTGTGTCGCAAACATTTTGGAGATTCAAGGGACGTTAATGTCCTCTAACAAACAAAAAAAATTTAATTGGGAAATTTGCGGTACAGTACACTAAGATTGGTTTCAAAATAAGATGTACTCTTGTGTCATTGAATTATTTCATTTAATATAAGAATTATTAAAAAAATGAATGAATGTGAAATCAACCAATAAACTGTTATTAGTTGATACACATAAACTCCCTTGAATCCAGCATTCAATTCTGATCTAATTCTGACTAACCATGAAAAGATAGCTTAACATAGATTTAAATAGGCATGTATTAGCATGAAATTAACAGTAGTGCTTAACCATACAACACATACTTATCTAGAACAGAAAAAGAAATAGAAACTGAATTGTATCTTTCTTTCATATTCAAATCTGAGTGATAGCACTCATATTGATTACAAAATAGAGATTTCAAGGTTTTCCACCAGTCTTCAAACTCCGACAACAGTGCACAAAACTTGAATATGGCTTCTAACCTAAGCGTATCGAAAAGTTTTCGAGGATCCACTATAAGATTTTCCTTGACTCATCATCCCCCCTTGGAACGTCTTCCGTAGCACGATAGAGTGATCCTTCATTCCTCCTCTGGTCCAGCCCGAGTATCGTCAGTACAATGATAGCGTGTTTCCTTGTTTTTCCAAGTCCAGAACCCCCTTTTTGCCTTTGCCACCAATCTGATAATTATACAAACCGTCCGCCACAAGTTTATGAGAAAATATTTTTAAGAGAACCGACCATATCTCTCATATATTTTGCTTTCTGAGGAAACCGCTCACAATAAAGATAAATGGGCATCTTCTGCAAGTGTGTTTTCGATGGTTTCATTATATTCTTCACCGTTTACTCCGAAACCCATCCCCAAGTTCACCTCCTGCTCCAATCCCATCAGTTTGATACTTCATATCATGACCATTTGCAACAAACCCTGCAAACCAATCAACATAATTGGGATTAACAATCAAAAGAAAAACAAAAAAAATCCAAAACAACACCCAAAATAAATTCCAAATTCAATCTCTCAGAATTATGTTACTTCATGCTATCATTTTATTGGCAATTAATAGATCTGGAAACGAATTCAAAATAAATGTTCTCTCGTAACTTTCTGGAAAACTAAATTGATTGCAGATCCGCAACCGAATCTTCTGCCAAATTTTAGGAGTGTTAAACGTTTAGATCTGATCAAATGGACGTTTACAGATCATTCTCCATTGACTAATCCTTCCAATGGATCTTCTTAGGACTGATTTGGTGCGCTAAAATTCAAGATACGATCATTAAAAGATAGGGTTTGGTGAGTTGGTAGTCGGGTGAGTAATAATTCAATGGTGGAGTTCTATCACCTGTCATATTGTCTCCTTGATTCGATGTGTTATGGTGTGATCTGATAATTGAATATAGAGACAAAGTTGACCCTTGTAAAAATCAAATTATTCAAATAAAGATCCAAAGACGTGAAAGCAACTCCACCATTGTTCACAATTTCAAACATTATGATCACTTAGAACTAAGATTAAAATGAGCCATATACTGGTTTTCATCAAAATTCTAATTTTGTAGCTCATGTCCAAATAAGATCTTTCCTTATGAAACATCATCAAGGGATTTATAATAAGATTAAGAAAACAAGAACAAGTGTATAAAAGTAATAATACATTTATTCTTGAATTTCATCCTCCAGACCTAGCGTGAGCGATTAGACCCAGCGTAGACAATATTGTAGTATTCAGCGAGTAATTGTAGTAATCACCCTAGTCAGTATCATATTCCACCCTTGCCTCTTGCCAGTAACGGTAAGCTTGCTATGGAAAACGCGAAGGACGCCTTTCTGCTTGTTTCAACCCTTTCTAAGGCATAGGATATTTGAAAAGTAAACCTATCCCAACCCTACTTGCTATGGTAAACCGTAAGTTCCCTTTCTGCTTGTTACAACCCTTTCTAAGGCATATGAGTAACCCTCTCTATGCCAAGTAAGGTCTTTGGTCCTGTGGAGCTACCCCTTTATGATTAGGAGCTTTAAGTTGTCCTCCGGAGCCCAGGCCCGAAGATAAAATCCCACTTGATATCCCACTGGCACCGGACTTTGAATTTCATCCTCCAATGATGATGATAACCATAGTTTTAATTTATTTACCAAAAGAGATGAATTGAAAATAAAAATGTTATGAAACTATTTGCTAAATATTGAAAAATACAACAAAATTCTTCGTACTCTTGCTTCAAATTTCAGATTGAAAACGATGAAATTCAAGACTAAAAAATAATCGATATAAGAATGAAAAAATAAATATTAAAATTACTTTCAATTTAACTTAATAATGTCAAGTGGAATCATTTGAAATAAGAAAAACACAAACAAAGATAAAAGGACTATCAAATGGCCAAAGATCTAGTCTATACAATTTTGCCAAGTTATTACGTTTCAAGCCATCCATCACACCAAAAGTAGCCATGAAATGATCTTCTCGAATCAATCAAGAGGGGGGCCCCTAATTTTTTTCTTTTTTTTTGGTAAAATTTAAGGGGAATTGTTGAAGGTCCAACATGAAGTTAAACCGCCAACTTCTTATGATGATGTTGCGGGGAAAGTACCAACCTCTAAACTTTATGCTACAAAAAAGCCTGCCAATCGGTATCGATCAACGTATCAACCTCGATACATCATGTTGGGAAGAGGCGCATTCATGGTTATTACACCGAGTATAGTTTATTCTCATTTTCAAGATCGTTAAAAAATGAAACAAAGGATTTCGAGCACGGGTTCATTCTCTGTTTCAAGCTCATTAAAAATGAAGCAAACTATGAGCATAATTCATCATTCTTCTATCTCGTTAAAATACGAAGAGTCATCTTTCGAGTAGTAGTTTACCCATTTTTCGGCCTCATAAGACTAACTACGAAAAATGTATAATATAGTCAATCATGAATAGAAGAGTTCTCCCTTGTATTGTTTTACACTTTTTTGGGCTTGGGGGACTAAATTTACGAAAAATAACATCCATGGATTTGTCTTTAATATATTTTCAGACTCTCTAAGCATGAAAAGAACATCAAGTTTTCCTTCTTTGGACTCGTAAAACATGCATTGAAGGACCCATATGGGTTCGAACCCCTCCTTCTTTAGGTTCGTTAAACATATGATGATGGAATCATTGAATATGAGCTATATCAAGCATTTGTTATCCTCCTCAAGATCCTTTAAAACGAAAAAGTTACTCACCAATCATGGTGGGGAGAAAATTGAAGGAAGTGGGTCAAGATTTTGGAAAGCATCATGGAATTTGTTTGTTGTCTCCCTTGAACATAAAACTTATTTGTGTCTCATCTTACAGTTCGATAATATGCTTGTCTCACACCTTTTTGCATCTCATCTTCCAGATGGAAAATTTTCTTATCTCTGAGTCATACAAATTCCATGAGTCCTCATACTCTTTCAGCGCACCCGAAGAGTTCCATGGTGATCGTCACACTATGTTTTGGTCTATCTGTCAATCAATTCAATGTTTCCAAGTCAATTATCATGCCTCACAATGTTCAATGGAAGTTTCACCTTGAACCATCCATTCTGCAGTATTAACATCTTTCATCCTCGTGTCAATCCACACTCATTTGATGTATCATCTTGCATCACATTCTTTTGTTGGTTTCATGTCGATGATGGGGGAGACATCATGGCCCTCCTTTGATGAGTATGTTCCTGTCAACTTCAACACATTATCTCAGAATTAAACTTAGAAACCAGTCAGTATCTTGGATCCTACATGCCTCTGTTGGCACAGGGGCAGACCCGGGGTTCAATGTTCAAGAGCACACCAACAAAACCCTAACTACCGACCCTTTCGGCAACACCTATGAAAAAGATGAAGTCTCACCCGAGGTAGAGGTAGGGGTGGTTTCAGGACTCAAGTGTCTGAAACCTTAGCAGGGACACTGATTTGTGATTATATCTATTACAAGGCACTTAGCATAGATTATTCATCTATATTTAACCCTTATGGTACTTCGTAGATGGCACAGAACATCGCAGTGAATACTTAGACTAAAGATGATTTGGTACTCAGGCACAAACATAGATTAGATTCAATAGATCAAGAAATAAACACCTTATATATCACATCTAACATTCATTCTTTTATCATAAGCATAGAACATAACTGGGTCTACTTAATCACAGCAAGCACTTAGACAAAAGGAAACAACACTTAGGTCAAATCACAGAGCACATTACATAGAGTTACCGTGGTTCACCCCCACCTTGGGGCTACATCCACAAAGTATTCTTCTTTATATTATCTCGGTCAAGAGATTACAACACGGAGCGTCAATGACCCTTACTTCGCATAGGACAAAATATCTGCGTAGCTCGCTAGATCCTTCTTCCTTGCGCTCAACAAAAAACCACAACAACTTGCACTTAGCATTCCAATCTCCTTACAATCATCCACATAGCACTTGAGATACACATCCGACCACACAGGCCCAGCTACTAGCACTAAGCCTTTAGCTATACATTTGCACTAAGGTGTCCTCCCTACTTACATTGCCTAAGTATCTATTTATAGATTACAAAATGGGCCTAAACGTGGGTAAACCCATGGGCCGACATCCCTTTCCCTTTACATCAGCCCCAAAACCCTAAGAGGTACCCAAAAATATGTCTTGCTTACTTCACGTTGCACTCCGTCGTTGGAAAGTTGTCACAGTTCCAAAATGGTCAAATATGACCAAGTGTCCTTCAAAAATTGGTCAAGGGCCAACAGGCCCCCAACACTCACCTGTGACTCATCCTGAGTCACTCAGGTTTGTTCAATTCTTCCTCGAATGCCTCGAGCTTGGATCGAGCTGCTTCGACCTGCTGCAGTGTGACAACCTCTTTATCAGTAAGTTCCTAGATCACTGTGTCATTGAGTGGTCCTTCCAGGTGTTGTTCTGTAGTGATGACAACCTGTTCGAGTTCAGCTTCCTGGTTTTCAAGTTCAACAAACAGTTGGCATGCCTTTTCTTGGATTGGCTGAAGTCGTTGGGAGACTTCCATCACTTTACTTTGCAGCGTATGTACCTGTTGCTAGGTTGTGCGTTGTTTTGTGAACCTCTTCATTCTTTCGACCGGGGTCAAAGTCTTTATCTGCACCTGTAGCGTGTTTGCATGTGGTTTGGCTTCCTGGAGTTGTGCCTCCAATGTCTGCAATTCTGGAGTCTCTGTGAGGGTTTCATAAGTCTGGGTGCTTCTAGCGCTCAGTTGCTTGCATTCCAAGGAAAAGGTTTTTAACCGGTCGACTGTGCTTCGAGCAGTGGCCTCTCTTAGATCTCTAATTTCCTGAGGGGTGTCGGGCACGATGCAGAGATCCAGATCCGTGATGCGCTGTTGGAGTTTCTGGATTAATTCTTCCAGTTGGGTCACCTGCTGTGGAAGACGGTCTTCCATCTTCACCTCTATGACTGTCATAGACTGCAATGCTTTGTGAATCCTTTCTTGGAATTCAAGTTGCTCTGCTAACAACTGTACATTTTCCTCATCCCACTTCGCTTTCAGGGAAATATTTTCCTGTTCTACCACCTTCTGTTGCTCTAGAAGTGTTGTATGTGCTTGCATCAAATCCTAGGTGTCTTGTGCTATGTCTTCTTGAGCTCGTCAAAGGAAATCTTCGACTTGATCAACAATCTGGTGTAACTGTGTGGGCTCATCGCCTATTCCTGATGTTTCTCTTATCAAGGGCATTGTAGACACTGCTTGGCTAGACTGGAGTGCTTGATGCACTTCTTTGAGTTCTCCTTTGATTCGGTTGAAGAGCTCCTCCTACTTTGCTTCTTGCTTTTCTACAAGATCGAGTGAAACGTCGTTCAACATAGCAATTAAGAAGTCAAAGTCATCCGGGGTAAGGGTAGTTTTAAGTGTGGTTTGTGTATCCTTAGCTTTCTTTCAGGAGGAGGGTTTTGGTGGTGTCATCTTTCTTTTCATGGAGGGATCCTCCTCCTCTCTTGGTGGAGTCACTTCACCTCTGTTTTTCTCCACTTCTGTATCGCCTAGCTTGTCACCATCACCTTCCTGCGCAGGTGAGATCGAAGTAGTCTTCACGGATGTGCTAAGGACATCTTCAACTTCATCATATTTCTTAGTCCTTCTTAGCCCAGGTGTATCCGACATAGTTTCAGGGCTTTCCTTGTTGGACATATCTGCGGGGTTTGTTGCAACAAGTAGGTCTATTGACCATTCCTTGGTGATCTCCTCCAAGTCATCCTCTATTCGCTTGTAGTAGGATTGGAGCTATTTTTTATGTTCATCACCGTGCGCTGTAATGTAGATGAAGTGGAGATCCACGCTAAACTTCATCAAAGGTATAAACCTATGAAGTCCGTTTGGGGTGATTCGCGGCGTAGACTGAATTGCAGTTTTCAGTTGGTTGAAGTAGGTGTGGAAGACAACATTAGACTGTCACTGCTTGTTCATGTCGCTAGAGTGCCACAACATACAGAACTTCATGGCCAGTGGTTCAAAAGGGTCGATCTCTGGGAAAGTGGCTCCCTCTGGCAACTCCCACGCGATGAAAGCGATGAGTATGAGTAGCCAACTAAAGTGGAACTCATACCCTTGGTCTTGCGCACTTCTGCAATCCAGTTTTAACTGGTTGAGGAGATACTACACCCAATTCATCTATAGTCCCTTGACGCACTTCTTTGCGAGGTCAACTACGAAGCCAGTCACCTGTGTTGGTTTGTTCTTACAAACAAATTTTCCCACGATCAACTGACATGCAAGGTGCACTGCACTGCTTTGGATGGAGGCTACCTTGTAGCCTCACGTGCCCTTCTCTACATTGCCATAAGTTTCCTTTATTTGTTGTGCTAGTGCTCGGTTAGAGGTCTTGCCTAGGTAAAATTCTTGTGGGTCAGGGCCTTGCATGTTGATTCCTATGATCTGATTGATCAGAGTCAGATCCACAATAATGCGACAGTCCAACCATAAATATCCATCGTGGTAGCAAGACAACAGTAACCTGATGCATGCGTTGACTTCCTGGTGTCTGCCGAAGTGAGGGATATTCATTATGTTGAGCAATGTAGACTATGCAAGGTTTTGGGTCCAAGACTGTGGGACAATCTTAGGATTACGACGTTTGGTCTTAGTTAAGTATTTATGCGAAACCAACATGTTGTAGGTTTTTCGATATCCAAGGTTAAAATCACTGAATTTTAGTACTGCGAGCTTATTCTAGTCAGCACGTACTGCGTGCACTCCTTTCGGAAGATACCCAGTGATCAATTTGTAATCAAAGTCTCTGGGTACATTGTCATGGTTAATCTTGTTGCTCAAAGGTGGGATGTAAACCAACAAAATGCATGGGATCAGCTTGGCATTTGCAATATCATCTCTGAATTTTGTTCTTGTCTCGGTTATGGTTATGGAAGGGCCTACACCGTGAGCAGTGGAGGGAGAAGCTTGGACTCCTCCTAACGACGATGCTTGCACACCTGCATACATCCTTCTCTATGACATGAATCTCTCAGCCATTAGGTCAGTCAAAACTTCTTCAACTACTTTCTCAACAGCGTTGAGCTCGTCCAACATAAAGCTTGGGTGCACTAGCTTAGGTGTGAAAACGACATCTAAGATTACGATGAACAATAAGGCAACAAGGAAATGATTGTAGGGTGAAGTAATCTCAAGGTTCGAGCTCAAATTATCACTTAGCAAAAGTATGCACAGTGCGTGGCGCGACAGACTAAGTAGGGAAACTTAGCAACGGTCTGCTTCCAATGGACATGGGGCCTGCATTAACTTTGTTCTATCCATTCTGGTGTTGTTCAATGGTCTAGTGGGAACCCATAATTGATTTTTGACCCGTTCGGGGTGGAATTCGAATGGGTATATTGGTCCAACGACTATATTATTGTGCCATGGTGAAGTGCCAGATGTCATTGTTCTGGTATCTCGGCGAAGCTCAATTCTTGTGATTTTTCCTTCTGTGAAGTTCCTTCTGGAGTCATCTGTAGCTTTCTGATTTTGGCCCTCTTCTTACTTAGCTTCCTATCCTTTTTCCCAGTGAGCTTAGTCTCGGTCATCCTCTTTCCATTTTGAATCTTATCTTCTCTTGACATAGTCACTTCGCGCTGCCTAGGATCTTTCCTCAGATCCAAGGGTAATACTCCTTCATCATATGGGTTAGATATTTTGGTATTATGTGGTTCCTATAATTCTCTTATAGCTTCGACATCCAGGTTCCTGGTGTTTAACAATGGATATCTGTTCTCTTGTTCCTCCATCAAGTAGGAAATCCTTCTAGTCATAAATTCCATGAGTTCTTGCTTCATTTGTTCTAGGGATTCCTTTTCTTCTTTCCTTTGGATCTGGTCTTTTTCAATCCAGATATTTCCTAGCAAAGCTGGAAATGGGGAACGGTCCTCAATAAATCTAATGAATTTGAACTCTTCCTTTGTTGAAGTTCCATGGGTATTCATAGCTATCTGGGTAGTTCTGCTACATAGGGTTACCATTTTGCCTTTAAATAATTCGATGGTTCTTAGTGAAGGGACCAGAGCAGGCCTTCCTAGGGTTTCCCAGGTTCTTTCTGTCATAATATTCATCGGTGTTCCCTCATCCAGGGCACAGTCAATGTCGAAGTCTCAAATTCTTACTTCAGTTTTCTCCTATTCTTTGAAGATCTCTGACAAACTAACATCCTTATGATCATCTAGGGTTTCTTTTATTTTTAGTAACATGATCTCTGATTCTTTCTGGGGTTCTTCCATAATTTTAGTCTCTTTATCTCCTTCAGAGTTTACTTGTTCCATATTCAGTTTTTCAAGTCTAGCAATCATTCTAGAGAAATCCAATACTTCATGGTCCATAGCTTTACAACAGAGGCAGCTATGGTTTCTCCCAGGGCATTCCTTACAAAGATGGCTTGGTCTTCTGCAACTGTACCAAAGAGTTAATCCTCTCTTTCTCTTCAATGATCCCCAACTCTTCTTGTATTGCGCACTAGGATCATACTGGTTGGCCTGCAAAAAATTCTTTCTAGGATCCTGTATCCACTTGTTAGTCTAGACATTCTTTCTATGCATAGGTATAACATATCTATCATTATACTTATCATATCTATTCATATCAAACTTTCTTTCATCTATTAATGCCCTAGTTTTTAAGCTAGGACATAATCTATCAAACATACCTAGATCCATGTTCTAGAAACAAAAATTTCACTTATCTACAGAGCACAAAGCTTCCAGATATAAGGAATTTTGACTATTATTACATTTATTAGAGAATAGAGCTTACAGATCTTACCTCTTTTCTACAGATATGACTTCTTTCTTTTATAAATTTCCACTTTTACTTTTCTTAGAGCACAAAGCGTTTAGATCTCGCTTCTTTTCTTCGGATCTGATCTTCCTTTCTTCAGAGATGAACTTATTCCTGGCACAGAGATGCATAGGTCAAGTAAAAAGATGTGCACTAGGGCAATAGATCTACGCACATAGATTTATTTTGCACAACCTTTATTTTTCCTCAGTTCCCAGCAATAACAGTTTCAGGTCCCGGCAACAGAACCATTTGTTGGCACAGGGGAAAACCCAGGGTTCAATGCTCAAGAGCGCACCAACAAAACCCTAGCTACCGACCCTTTCGGAAATACTTGCAAAGAAGATGAAGTCTCACCTGAGGTAGAGGCAGGGGTGGTTTCAATACTCAAGTGTATGAAACCTTAGCTGGGACATCGATCTGTGATTATATCTATTACAAGGCACTTAACATAGATCATTCATCTATATTTAACCCTTATGGTACTTTGAATATGGCACATAACATCGCAGTGAATACTTATACTAAAGATGGTTCGGTACTTAGCCACCAACATAGATTAGATTCAACAGATCAAACACTAAAAATCCTATATATCAGATCTAACATTCATTCTTTTATCATAAGCATAGAACATAACTAGATCTACTTAACCATAGCAAACACTTAGCCAAAAGGAAACAAAACTTAGGTCAAATCACAGAGCACATTACATAGAGTTACCATGGTTTACCCCCACCCTAGGGCTACATCCACAAAGTCTTATTCTTTATATTATCTCAGTCAAGCGGTTACATCATAGAGCTTCAATGACCCTTACTTCGCACAGGACATAAGATCTGCGCAACTCGCTAGATCCTTCTTCCTTGCGCTCAACACAAAACCACAACAACTTGCACTTAGCATTCTGATCTCCTTACAATCATCCACAAAGCACTTGTGATACACATCCGACCACATAGGTCCAACTACTAGCACTAATCCTTTAGATATACATTTGCACTAAGTTGTCCCCCCTACTTACATTTCCTAAGTATCTATTTATAGATTACAAACTGGGCCTAAACATGGGTAAACCCATGGGCCGAAATCCCTTTCCCTTTACATCAGCCCAAAAACCCTAAGAGGTACCCAAAAATAGGTCTTTCTTACTTCACGCTGTGCTCCACCTTTGGCAAGCTATCACAGTGCCAAAATGGTCAAATATGACCAAGTATCCTTCAAAAGTTGGTCAAGGGCCAATAGCCTCAATGGCATGTTTCCTCACCTTCGACAGTAGTTTTACCCCATTGACCTCTAATCGAATGATTCCATGGATGTTTGACTTCGACTCATTTATTCACATTTGCTAGAATTTACTAGGGTACCTTGGGAGTCATCTTTAGAATTGGTCATTTCCCTCACACTTGTTAACGATATACATTAATGACTAGTAATAAAGTGGTTTTTACCATGTTCGACATCAAGTCATCTATTCACATGGTTTGATTTGTACTATTTTAGGATCGGGATGAAGACCCTTGGTTGGGCGTTCACTTTGTTATATGATTTACCTACGCTGCAATGGGGATCATTTTAATATGTACAAGAGTCCAGTATAACCACCATATTGATAATCTCACTTATGTATATGTTGCCACGTAGATCCACTTTGTATTGGGCTCCACTGTGTATTCTTTTGTGGATATGACTTAATCATGTCATGGAGGTATGGATCCACATTGTATCTTTGGTGGCCATATTCTTAGTCAGTACTTTCATGGATCTGTAGTTTGTTGGTCGACGACCAAGATTTTAGTCACTTTATCCGAGTATGGGATGCCCACCTCAAAGATGATATATGTCTATTTTTTGATGTTTTCTTCCAGCTTCCACCTGGATTTCCTATTCCAATTCCTTGATGCACATATTTTTCTAAAGTGTTTCATCCATAAACTTCTTTTATGACCTCACACTTTAGGGGGCATCTTCTACACACCAAAATATCACACTTAGGTGTCACATCTATTATGCTCGTTAAGTGTCACGAGTGTCGTAAAGCGTCGTATGCACCTTACTAAGTGTCACATGCACTTTATCAAGTGTTGTATGCACCTTACTCAGTGTCACATGAACTTTATTGAGTGTCACAAACTTGACACCATGAAAGAAAATTTGTCACAATCCTTAGTCAGTGTGGAGGAGAAATTTATCATATTAAGGTCAAAATACTATGTGCACATGTATTATTCATTTTTATTGAAAAAAATGAATTAATTTAGTGTGATAATCCATCTCATGTTTAGTTTCCTAATCTCGAGGAGAAGGTGGGAATCTCATGGATGGTTGAGAGATTTTCTCAAACCAATATCCTGATTTTATGGATCTTAAGAGATATTTTCTCCCTAAAATATTTGAGAGATATTTTCTCCCTAAAAGTGTTGGAGATCTCAATTTTGTGGATCTAGTGAGTGATCTTCTCCATGGTTATTAAGCCTCCAAATCCTATATAATGAGGGAATTCCAAGATGAAAAGGGGAGGGGAGAAAGTTCATATAGGATACTTATAATCTTAAGAGAAACATCTTTAGAGTGCATTCAAGGACTAGACTAGAAGCTTGGAAGAACGCTAGTGCAACAAGGTTGTAAGTTCTCATGTTTTGATTAATACAACTTGGATTATATCCTTCATATTCTTGTTTGCATGTGTATGTCTATATAGATAGATTTGTTCTTGTCTAATGATATATTGTAGAAGCAAAAGCTACTTTTGTGTTCCTTGTGGGCTCTCTTCATCTTCATCGTGGCTTGGACAACAAGAACAAATATTGAAGAATAGCGAGGACAACCATTGGAAAAGGAGTAAGTCACACTTGCTTCTTCTATCTTCTTTGTCCATAGAAATTAAGAATATATTTAAAGGAATGTTACCGTCCATTTTTTTGTTTTTCTATCTTGGTCAATAGGGGTCTAGATATCGAAGGGAGATTTCATATGTCTGCAGGGGAAAATTTTTGTAACATTCAAACAAAGGAATCATTCAACAACACTTATTTTAAGAAGTTCACAATGGGAAACACACTTTATTCTAAGATGACGTGTAATGTACCCCAAATTTACCAATAATTTTTTTGTATAGGTGCATTAAAACTTATTTACTCTACTATCCTTGATCGGTTTCAAACTATAATCATCGCTATCGGATTATGACATATACTTTCTCGTAGTTACAAGTGATGAGTAATAGGGTAGTTAATCTTTTCGTGAATTCATGCCTATTAAAATAACTCAGTACATGTGACAACATTTTTGTCATAACAGGCTAAAGTTTAGACTATCCATGAAACTGTAATCTGGTTGTTTCCATAAGTCTATAGTAACTCTATCCTAACATGGTTTCTACCTTTATCAAAGGGATCCACAAAAGTGTTTATTAAAACTCCACCATTAAACCAGTCTTAGTACTCTCCACTTCATATCCAATGAAGGAGTACTTCAAAATTATAACAACAATCTCATACATTTAAGTCTTCTTTTCTTTAACATAACCTTATATCCCATGTAACAAGAATTGTTTAATCGTTGTTGTTGGATACACAAAACTTACCATATATATATCTATATATCTATATCTATATATATATATATATATATATATATATATAGATATAGATATAGATATAGATATAGATATAGATATATATCTAGTCCCTATATCTATAGTCACACAAGGAAACATATTTCTTGAGTTTATATATATGAGTTATCATATGCCTTACCCGAAGTGTCTAACATTATTCACATATGTCTATACGGGTCTACTTGCAACAAATTATACCCTTACTATATGCACACTCTAACTGTTACAAATAGTGGATGTTCTTGCCAGATTTTCCATTAAAACTTTAACATAGTGACTAAGTGGACTTAGCATACGCCAGTTGTGTAACGAGAGGGTTGATCGAATAACGAAAGTTTAACGTTGAGGGGTTGGAACCCCATCAGGCATGACACTTCATAAACCTAGACTTGGTAGTGTATTAAATCCAACCTAATACTTACTGTACAACATGAAAACTCCACCCGACTTAGTGACAAGGATTTTCACTAACAACGTTAAGTGTTTGGTTGAATGTGAAGTTAAGACTTGCTCATAAATATCATTAATTCTTTGGTTGGAAGTTATGAGGGTTTTGCACTGTACTGGTTATAGGTTCTTGTGACCAGTGTGGATATTCCATGCACTTTTTTTCACATTTCCAGCGTACCCGAAACATCCCCTCACCATTACTCTGCAATATGAAGGCTTCCTGGGTAACTAATGTCTCATTTTTCCTTTGGCTCTATGCATTTGCAAGAACACCCAACGTAAACTCTGCAAAAATTCTCTGAGGGTTCCTTCTCTAGGTAAGGAAAGAACAGGTGCGTGACCATCTGGTTTCCTCCTATACCAAGTAAGTCCACAAAAGACTCTAACACTTAAGCTATATGTAGTAGATGTCGTAGTTCGGAAAGCCTAGTTGTATTTTTGACTATCTCTGTAATTGTTTTCCTTACGACTTCTAGTTGAGGTCCTTCCTTTCGTTGTCTTTAAATATCTAAATGTGTTTCCATCCATGTTTTGTGTAATATAAATATCTCTAACTCGTGGCGGTTTACGAAACTATCTCTTCCCGTGAGGGAAACCACCCTCTACTCATGGTTATTCATTGGGAATTGTATGTAGTTTTTACACATGCGGTTTAGTTTCTTGATTCAAGAATAGTCCTGTAACAATGTTAGGGATTTGTTGGCAAGAAGTTATCCTCAATATTCTCCTTAATGTTTATGTTGGTATTTTCGGTTGAGTTATTCACTACATACTTATTGCCCTCAATTTCTGTGGTTACATCTTCATCTGGTTTTCCATAGTGATTCTTAAATCCACTTATGGCATGTTGTATGTGTAACTATATCTAATTATTCCTTGTGTATTATGTTATATATATAAATCCCCGTATTCAAAATGGATCGAGAAGGGTATGAATCCCCGAATTATCAGCTCTGGACTTACTGTGATTTATTTCGTTTAAAAAAAAGTCACGTTGTATAATCATAAAGGAAAATGCCCCTTGTACTTGTAGTGAGTTTTTATTTCCTAAAAATGCACATGTAGGGATAGGCCTGGGATACTTTTCTATGCATCTCTCCCATAAATAATACAGGAATTTGTTAAGGTCATGATGCTTTTCTCGATGTCAATACTTAAATTTCCCATAGTTTATACCTCATGTGTAGGATTTACCCTAAGGTCATTGTTCCTGAAAGTTGTGTTTAGGATGTACACTTCTTCCGCATGAAGAAAATAGTCATTTAAGTATCCTGAACTCCGTCGAATTCTCTTCCCTTGGACAGATTATTTGTGATGGAAATGAAAGATTACAGTAGGTTCAAAAACTTATCTTAGGTTTTGTTTTATGCTCGAGTTCTTGTCTGTGTTTCCTTTCTCATCAATTCACAAGTTTATTAAATATGGGAACGGTGTCCCACAGCCTTATCTCTATTCCCAAATTGGGAAAAAATGCCTCTGTGGGACATGTGACTTATACTGTGTGCATATAATTTTCTTGTTATGAAATATACTAAATGTTTAGCAATGTTTGTTTACATTATGGATTGTATAGTTTGATTTTCTTGTTACCAAACTAATGATGGGGCCATGGTTCCTTGCAAGGGTACCCATTAGCCATTGCTGGGTCCACTCCACCCCTTCGGACTGTGAACAAGATTATTTCTTCGATGCCGGTAGAGAATCGCATTCAGGCCTGATAAAGATAAATATTATTCGTTGATGAATCTTCCATATTTAATTTCGATTGATTTTAATAACACTGTTTACTAAACCTATCATTTTCCTTTGCAGGATTTAAGCAATTCACAGGCAATGGGTCAAGGGGATCACCTTGCTCTAAAAAGGTATTCAATTTCTGATTCCGGCTCTTTTAATTAAAATTTCAAATTTGGTTTTCTAGTGGTACCGGTTCTTCCCTAGGGTACTATGCTGTAAAATTTTGGAACATGAATACTTTGACTACAAAAACCATATATCATTTTATTAATAGTGGACAAACAGATTTTCTGAAAACCAACAACATATTGTTTAAGTATTGAACATCCTCTTCAACATGTATTATATACCATTAAAACTTTGTTTATGGGTTTGTTCTAATGTGAGAGGGACTATAATTTCTATGCATTGGGTATAATCTGATCAATGGAAGTTTTACTTGTAATCTCATGTGATTCAAGGGTTGATAAAATCTTTTTGTGTATGAGTATATTAGATGATTATGCAGCTCTGTGTATCTATACATGGAACAATATATCTGTATATATATTTGTATTCATCTCCATCATTTCATTTGGCATTGCAATAATCCAAAATTTCCTTAAGATTGAATATATGTATATATAAATATACATCTACATTCATGGCAAAGGGTATGATTAACACAACAATACTTATGTTCTATTTAGCTTGAATGCATATTATATATATATATATATATATATATATATATTTAACAATACTTCTGTTTTATCCAGATACATGTAAAAACATACACAAACACTTCTTGTAGGTCTCCACTTAAGGTTATCTAACCTGTAACAATATTTAATAAATATTTATGCCTTCTTATATCTAAATCCACAATCATATTTATACCAATGTATTCCCAATATGAAACAACATATCAAACTTAAATTTTCTTTACTATTTCTGTTTAGAGAATGTGTTCACATGAATAAGTAATTATCACAGATTCATCTCATTCCTACCATCTTAATACACAATAAAATATTCATCAAGAGAACATGTAGAATAGCATATTTGAAAACTAATCTGGAACACAAATGGAACAACCAAGTTCCACCCAACCATAGAACAGAACAACCAAACTACTTGCTCTGTTCACCCCCTAGCCTGACCATGAGTCCATAAGAATGAATTCCAATGATCCTTTTTCGTTATAGTCCTCTTTC
This sequence comes from Picea engelmannii, assembly GCA_009831015.1. Taxonomy (NCBI): domain Eukaryota; kingdom Viridiplantae; phylum Streptophyta; class Pinopsida; order Pinales; family Pinaceae; genus Picea; species Picea engelmannii. The sequence goes on along the minus strand of ML787468.1, from coordinate 320,270 downwards.
AGATCATAAATCCCCTTGCCTCACACTCAGAACCATGTTCATAAAAACAAGTGATATCCTTTCTCCACCATACTAAGCAACGTCTTGCCTCCTCCCATATGTTGTATATCATGAGCATCTTGTGCCTAGGTCTTTTTCCCCCTTTGGGAATTTTCGCAGCTTTACAAATCCCTGATTTTCAGGGACTGCTAGTGGCCAAATTCCTCATTTTCCACTTGTAAAATTCAGCCCTGAGTTAACTCAAGTCTATTCCCCACTCATGGAATCATGGTCAATAGTTTTCAGCTTGGTTGTTCCATTTGTCCTTCAACAATAAAAATATAAAAAGATATGTCTTTTACATGTGTCATAGTCAAAGAGTTTGTTGGGAAAATCAAATATTTTCCCAACAGTCACAATAATTAATTACAAATAATCAAATTCGGAATTCAGAATTTCCATAAATGGAAATAATTTTCCAAATACAAATTTGACCAAAACAGAAATAAAATTCCTAAGTGCATACATAATTTAATAATTAATTATTTTGGGGGATATTACATCCTCTCCCCCTTCAATGCAACATTGTCCTCAGTGTTCGTTCCTGATCTGAAAATGATAAAGGCTTGTATTCTTGAAAACATTTGCAAGTTTTTAATTCAAGTGTTCTTATGCAAATGGATCAATTTTTCAAACACAACTTTTATAGAAATTACACATTCAAGATGCATATAATCAACAACAAATAACAATGAACAGAAAACACATAACACAACAAATGATAAAGGAGTTCACCCCTCTCTTGGGCTACATCTCCTGGTCCAAATTTTAATGGGACTTTTGTATTATTTGTTTAAAGTGCTAAAATATGTGCTTTACAATGCTCAAAATGACAAATAGATGGCTCCAATGGCTTCACAATGTCCAAAAACCCCTAGTTGGGTTTTTTCGGCACCTGGCTTGGCCAAAAATTGAAGAAGATAGGCTTCCTAGAAGTTCCCCTTCAAACTTGTTGTCTCTGGATCTCCAAAATGCACCTTTGTCTCCTCAACCTAGCCCCGATGTGCATATTTGTGTTAAAACCTAGCACCGGGTGCAACCGCAAAATGGTGCGAACTGTAGGACGATTAGGGTGCGCCTAGCCCCTAACTGCCAAAACCCGTGGACATATGGGTCACCATGTGACCGCACGCATATACAAAAAGGGTCCAAGGTTTTAAAACATATGGTAACAGGGTCGGAACACATGCGCGCTGGTGGTTACATGGTATATATATGACCAGGGGTCGGGGCTTAGCCCCGGCCCGAACCGCGCCCCAAATCACAACATTTGAAATTCAAATAAATTAAATCCCATATGTATATTAAGAACCATAGGTGGGTGTGCCAGTTGGGCGACCCTTCCCAAATCTCTTCCCCTTACCCGGAGGTCGTAGGGTCGAGTCCTGTCGACTACATAAGTTTTAGACCACTGTCCAGGTGACACGTGGTGGACAATTATTGGGCCATGTGTCACCATTCCATTTTCCACAAACATGCCACATGTCAGATGCCAATTTTTCCACATGACTACCAACCAACACCTGCCACATGTCGTATAGCCCTGCCATGTCAGCATCCGTACGGACTGTACAGTCAACACATTTTTTTTGCATGTTTGATGATTTGAACAGAACATGATATCTCACTCATCCGATGTCCGTTTGAACCCAAACGAGTTGAATTGGGTTTGTGACGACGAGGCCTACACACTCATTCGATTTGAAGCGATTCTGAGCACTTTGAATTTTGAGCAAAATTTGATCCCCTAGATCACACCTCCCCATTGCAAAGATTTTGGACCTCCAAAAGACTATTTTCAGTCTATCTGAAGATGAGGGTATAGTTCCCTCACCTTTCCAACCTCAATCCACTTGGCTTTTCTTGGATTTGTGCCTTTAAGACCAATTCGAAGATATTCCACATTTCCTTGTTTTGAAGTTCTCATTCTCCTATCAAGGATGGTGTCTTCATGTAGTTCTATAAGATATTCTGGGGAGAAATCATCTATAGAAGGAATCTGAACATGTTCTCCTTTATCATCAATCAAAGGAGGCTCATACAATTTCAAATTCTCAACATTAACAACTGCATACATTTGCATATAAGGAGGTAAATCCAAATGGAAGGCATTGTTACCAATCTTGTCAAGAATCTTGAAAGGACCTTATCAAATTGGTTTCAGTTTTTTACCTTCTCCTTTAAGCCTCTCCTTACTAATGTAAATCCAAACTTCATCTCCAACTTGGAAACTTTGATCAACACGATGCTTGTCATGTCTTTTCTTGTACTTGGCTTGACTCTTTTCCAACTGCTCTTGTACCATTCGATGTATCGACTGAATTTGTTCAATGAACTTTTATGCCCTATCAATGTCATATTGACCATTAATAGAAATATCATTCCGAAAGATAAAATCTAAAGGATATTTGGGCAAATAGCCAAAACATGCTTCAAATGGCGATGTTTGAGTTGAAGAGTGCTTAGCTTGATTGTAAGCATGTTGAATGTAGTGTAAATGCTCATCCCAAAGTTTAGGATGCTTGCTGCAATAACCATGAAGAAGATGCACCAGTGTTCTATTTACCACTTCTGTCTGACCATCGGTTTGCGGATGAAAATCTATACTCTTTTTTAGTTTGGTGTCCATGAGTGCCCATAAACTTGACCAAAAGTTCCCAATAAATCGAGAATCTCAATCAGAAATAGTGGATTTAGGCAATCCAAAATGTACCCAAACATTCTGAAAGAACATTTGTGCCATTTGTTCAGCTGTAACCTGCTTCTTACAAGGCATCAAAATACACATTTTGCTAAATCGATCAACCACAACATAAAGATAATCATGATTT